>CM060313.1:5531955-5629455 GCA_030674185.1 Monoplex corrugatus | reverse complement strand
GTTACGATGTTTTCTTCTAAATCGACTAAATAAAGCATTATAACTTTTGCTTGAAAGTAACGCTGTTGAAGTATATTCTTTGGTGTTTGGAAGATAGTGTAATTATGCAAGAGAGCTCAAGGTTAAATAATGTAATTGTGTAAGAGAGCTCAAGGTTAAATAGTGTAATTGTGTAAGAGAGCTCAAGGATTGAAATCATTTTGAAACTCTTTCTTGCCATAATCGATCAGTTCTGGGCATTGTTTCCAGTCAAATTCAGAAAAGTGATCATATTACAATTTGCTTTTGAGCTGATTGTTAAAATGTTATTGAATCTTCTTCTAGAATGGGACAAAACTGTCCACAGGGATGCATATTACTATTAAGAGTGTTTTGTTGTTGTTGATAGCACTGGAAAAAAAGTTTCTGTTAGAGGTGAATTCACAACACTGGTATTCATACTAAGATTAAAAACTTAATAAAATCAAAAAGAGTGTAGAAGCCTATCGTGAATTACACAAAAATAATAATGATTATTATTGTTGTTGGTTAATTCTCTTGCAGAATAAAACGGGAAAAAAGATCATTAATTATATGTTTATGTTTTCAGATGAAAACTTGTCAGCAAAATTTCTCAGCTGCTTGTGAATGAATCTTTGCCAAAATGATAAAGTGTAGCATCTTTGCCAAAGGGAGATATAGTGGAATTTGGTTGTTTTCTTTCCTCCTGCAACATATGATTTATGCATGTGTTGTGGAGGGTGTAGGTCTGTTTTATCAGCTCACAGTGTCTCACTGATATTCTGATTGTTCTTGTTTTATGGAAGTTGCTCTCTTTTTATCAGACATAATTTACATAGTGGCAGTAGATAGTGTATTGAAGAGGGATAACTGTGGCTCAGTGATCTTCATTCCATCTGTATATTGCGTCTTGCTTCAGACACATAGCAACGAAAGGATTGCTTTGTAAGTGTGCATATTTGTGATAATGTAAATACTTGAGTACATTTTGAATATTGACTTTTTTGTTTTGTTTTGTTTCTTTGTAAATTTTGTTTGAAGACAGTAAGTAGTACTTTAGTTATTATTATGGCATGTGTATTTGTTATTTTGTTGATTGCTTTTTTGCTGAACATTGTTATTTTCAAAATGTTGTGAGTTTTATGTTTATTTTATTTTGTTAGTTTTTGTAATTCCATTTTTATGTTTATTTTGCATAATTGTGGTGTAGCGTTAAAAGTTTTTTTGTTTTGTTTTTCTCATCTGTCAACCATTTCCCCTCCCTGATGTCCTGTTTGCTCTGTCTTGTTATCACTTTACAGGTCATTGGCTGACACAGAATTTGGAATTATATCAGAGCACTTTCAAAGCGGAATTAATTCCAAAATGCCTGTCATTTTGATAAAAGTCATTAATGTAGTTTTGCCAGTTCTCTCCCTTGTTTCAGTTTGTTCCTGTTTGAAAGAAGATGAGGACCAAACTTGATATAGTGAGTGTCAGTTTTGGAAGTTGCTTTCCTTTTACATATGGAACTGGTTTTCCCCTACCTAACTTATAGAATTAGCTTTTTTTTTAGTCGAACGTATGGGATTAACTTTTTTTATATAGTGGCTATAATGTATTGGGAATCTATCACTTATTTATCATGAGTGTCATATCACTTGGTGCTTTTATTTGTGTGTGTGTGTGTTTTTTATTTTTTTTATTTTTATTTTTTTTGCGCAATGGGTTTATCATATTTGTTTTTGATGTGCATGAACATTCACATTCATTCATTCTATCGTGTGGCTTTTTTGTGATTGATTGAACTGTTTATGTCATTCTGTGTACAACTGGTTTCTGATTCACACTGTGACTTCGAAAGGAAATCTTGAAGTTAGGGTCCATCTGAGTTGTAATTTGATATGCTGGAAGCATTAACCCTTAGACTCCGTGCACCCTGTCCACCAGCTTCCTGCGTTGTCAACCATGCTAGCAAAGCAAAAACTTAACCCTTTGACTCCCTCACCCTATCCACCAGCTTCCTGCTGGAAGCTGGTGGATAGGGTTAGAGAGTCAAAAGGTTAAGTTTTTGCAGTTGGTGGATAGGGTGCAGAAGTCTAAGGGTTGACACTGTTTGTTTCATTAAAAGTTTTAATTTTTGATAAATGTTGTTTTATCATACATGATAAAGCTTGAAGCATTACCATTGTTTAAGAAGCAAATGTATGTCTTTATTGTCATAAGAGAAGGAAAATATGTATTCTTTGCATCAAAGAAAGCAATTTGTTATTGGGTGGAAACAAGTTCATCATTTACGCATTTTAAATTTTCAGCAAACAAGTAAATAGCACCATTTAGTATGGTCATGAAAATTTTGTCACCAAGATATGTATACTGTGTAACTAACACTAGTAACAGCTCCTGTGATCTTTACCCAAGGTTGAGTCGCAGTAGAGTTTGTTTATATTCATTCATTTACATTTTGTTTATATTAATTCGTTTACATAGTAAATGAAGAGGATGCATTGGATTTGAAAGGTAGATTTGGTTTCAGCAGCATCGGTGATCTAGAGGTAGAATACTTGCTTGCCTTATGGGTGACCCAAGTTCATTTCCAGATCGATGCTTGAGATTTTTTATTGTGACCATGCTGCTGATGTAGGGGTTATGGATTTGACCGTCCAGCGGGGCACATTTTACTTCAGGTTGGCCGGTTCTTTGTTGAGTCATGGACTTGAGGTCCGGCATTTTGAGTTCAGTTCCAGCCTACAGTGTAAAAACTGACCTGTTCACTGTCCATCCTAATGTACCGTTCATTCTAGTGGTGTCAGCATAGTGTATAATAGGTTCCATTCTTCCCCCCACCCGTTCCATTTTCAAGACTTTGTGAGCGCAAAGGACATTACGCAGGTTCAGGGAGCTTACCAAATAAAAGAAAGAGCTGCCAGATTTGGGTGGAGTGCATATGGAAACATTCAAGTATGATGAATTCATGTCGAACAAACTCCAAACAAACTGAACAGACTTGAAACTTGGAATTTCAGTCATATTTGATACGTCAGCAAGACTCCACATTTTGACGACACACAAGACTAAGATCCAAAACAAGATTGACTGCCCGCGCCCAAGTAAACACAAACCAGAAGAACAAGAAAACCAATGTAAGCGCGTCTCCAACAAGACAAAACAAAACAAGCGCAAATTTTCGGCCAATTAGCCTTTGTCAAGCGCGAACGCACGGTCACAGACAAATCACAGACACCAAACAATGGATAATAAAAACGGGACTAAAAACTTCCCTGCCGCCTCGTCCAGTGGGTAAGAGATGGAATGCCTAAGAAAAGACTAAGAAAAACAACTCGGCAAAGAAATGAAGGAAGAAATATTTCAGAACCAGTGTTGTGGTCCTTTTCCATGCTGGTAACTTGGGGTTTGTGAGTTCAGTCCTCAGTTAGGCCATAGGTTGTCTCTGTGCCTGTTGGCTTAGTTAAATGCTATGCTAATTACAGGGGTCATGGGGTCAACCCTTGGGTGGGCTATAAGGTTCTGTTTAGGTTTTGTATCTTGTCATTTAATGACTGATTCCCTGTCTTTTCATTTAACAACTGGTTCCATGGTGGTGTCTTGTCATTTAATGATGGGTTCCCTGTCTTTTCATTTAACAACTGGTTCATTCTTGTCAGTTATGAGGGTTATGTCTTGTCATAATGGGTTCCCTGTTTTTCATTTAACATGGTTATGTGGTTTGTCATTAATGAGGGTTCCATGTCTGTCATTTAATGCGGTTCATTTTATTTTAATGACGGGTTCCGTCTTGTATTTAATGAGTTCCATGTTGTCATTAATGACGGTTCCAGTCTTGTATTAATGACGGGTCCATGTCTTGTCATTAATGACGGGTTCCATGTCTTGTCATTTAATGACGGGTTCCATGTCTTGTCATTTAATGACGGGTTCCATGTCTTGTCATTTAATGACGGGTTCCATGTCTTGTCATTTAATGACGGGTTCCATGTCTTGTCATTTAATGACGGGTTCCATGTCTTGTCATTAATGACGGGTTCCATGTCTTGTCATTTAATGACGGGTTCCATGTCTTGTCATTTAATGACGGGTTCCATGTCTTGTCATTTAATGACGGGTTCCATGTCTTGTCATTTAATGACGGGTTTCCATGTCTTGTCATTTAATGACGGGTTCCATGTCTTGTCATTTAATGACGGGTTCCATGTCTTGTCATTTAATGACGGGTTCCATGTCTTGTCATTTAATGACGGGTTCCATGTCTTGTCATTTAATGACGGGTTCTTCTTGTCATTAATAATGTCTTGTCATTTAATGACGGGTTCCATGTCTTGTCATTTAATGACGGGTTCCAATCTGTTCAAAAGAAGACATTTTTGACTGTGTAGATCAAGTAAAAGCTTGATACTGAACATTTTAATTACAATTGTAGCCTCAAGTGATACTGGACACCTTATTTAGAAGAAATTTGATTTAAGATGTGAACGTTTGTAGTGTTCATTCCTCCTTGTTCAGTGATAAAAACAGTTTGTTTATTGTTGTTTTTAATTTGTAAGAAGAAAGGTTTTGATGTTTTTCACAAGCTTCAGATTATATTTGAATGTAGTGCTAGTTGTGTTTCTGTTCAGTCTCCTGTAGAATAGACTCCTGGCAAACAGTTGTCATCTTTGTTTTTAACACATTATGTTCTTTTTCACCAGTTCCAAGTGCCCAAGTCTTTCGTGTTAACTACTGTTGATTTTATTTCTCAGTCCTCAAGTTGGTAATTCTTGCAGAATCAAACCTACAAACTTGGTCTACCTGCTGTTTTTATTTACTGTTATCCAATCAGTAACCACTTGTTCTGTTAAATGCTGATACCAACTGGGGGTTGAAAACACGAGCGACTCATGGTTGTATATTGAATCGCAGTAAAGTGAGGAAACAGAAGCGCTATTAAACAATAATGTTCAGTTCGTTGTCCCTGTTTTCCCACATCTTGTCAGTTTTGTGCATATCCAATTTCATATCTATCTGTATGTATTTGTGAATGTGTGTGTTTTGTTTTTTATCCCCCCCCCACCATCCCCCCCCCCCCCCCCCCCCCCTCTGCAGTCAGTATTTCACAGTTTGTACTGTTTAATTATTTTCATCTACGAAATGAATTTTTTGAAATTCTTGTGAATATTTGTGTGTACAGTAATTGTGGTAAATAATTATGTAATATTGATAAAATGAAATGTGTTAATTGCCATGTCAGATTGTTTTCACGCGTCTGGGGGGGGATTGTTCCTGCATGACAAGAAAATAAAAACTATACAGACAGTAACTAAATTTGACCCAACAGCACAAAATCAGCGCTTACTTGATGTTATGTTTTCTTCTGACATCTATAATCTTTTCCAATTATTTTGATGTACATTGAAAGTCATGGGATGAAAAGTGTGGAAACTAGGGCTGTTTGAAAAGACACACACTGTGGATGATGGCTCTGAGAGAACAATCCGAATTCCATTTGGCAGTAAAATGTTTTAGGTGAATCACACAGCACAGGAGAGCCAAGACTTTTGCAGCTCTATGCAACACATGGGGCTCTACATGAGTTACACTGTGTCTTTAGTTGATGGAAAGTACTCAATCTCTTCAAAAGAAGATCAAATATTTGGCTATGTAGATCAAGTAAACGCTTGATGCTGAATATTTTAATGACACTTGTAGCCTCTTGACTGCATCTGTCGAATCTGCTCATCAGCGCTTGTCAGCGAAGAACTGTGTTAACATCGCGGCTGACGAACCTGCTCATTATTGATCCCTATTATAGTCTGTTGCCAGTAAATTGCCCGCATTGCTTTACTTGTAAATAATAAACACACCATCACATATGAGTTAATTTCCTTCTCACTGGTATGCAGCACATGGTGTTCCCATGTGTGAAAGGCGTAAGTGCTCTTTCAGTCTGACTAGGATGAAGTTCATGTTTTCTCAAGGTGACGAAGTCTTGAGCCGTTACAGGCAACTGACGAATGAAGATTCCGCTGATGATTTCGACTGCGACTGGTGTAACAGTGACAGAAATCTAGATTTTTATGGTGACGACATTGGATATGCGAGTCATGGTAGTCTAAGAATCAGAATGATGAACCTGTTCTTGGCCAAGTGGACTGAGTGAATCCACTGCCAGTGCACCAGTTTGTGTATTTCATGAAATTTTAAGCAGGGAAAATAAAATTGATATTGTAGGGAGTGATCACAAGTCCTGTTGCTATAGCAGCACAGGCGGAGGATCTCAGCACTGGGCCATTGATCTAGTTCAGCCTGAGCAGTCTAGGGGCTAAGGCAAATTTTAATTTGTACACTGGTTCGAAAGTTTTGTGTTTCAGGAGTGCACTTGTGCTTAAAACTGAAAACCACCCAGATTGACCCTGACCACTGTATTTACCTGTACCACTGTTCCACTTCCATGACTTGAAACTGGATTCATGCCGATGGGTCACAGATATGTCACGCTTGCATACGCCCATGTTTGGTGAACGTTATGACTACATGATATTGTTCACTGCTCTTTTGTATATGATAAATGGCTGTACAATTTTCTGTTTTACTGGTTGTGAATATGCATACCGTTTTATTTGTGTATTTATGGCCATTTATCATGCCCCTGTCGTTGCTTTCATGGTATTTAGGACAAACAGTTAAGTAAGATTCTGTCAGGATTTTTTTTAGTGCATTTCCTCTGTTTTTTACAGATCTGATATCTCATGTTCAATCCCAGCCCGTAGTATTATAAACTGGCCTATTTGCTGCCCATATTAATATTTCCATAATTCCGGCAGTGTCAGCTAAGTTTCCCTTCTAATCCCCCATTTCAAGACTTTGTCAGTACAAGGGGTTTTGCACAGGCTAGTGAGTCTGCCATATAATTGCTGGCACATTTGGGTTGAGCACATGTGGAATTGTCTGAGTGTGATGAATTCCCTTTGAACAACTTTAAACTCCTGAACTTTCTTCCATTGTTAGTACTGTCAGTGATTTAATCTCTCACAGAACAGATAGAAGCCGATCTTTTATTATTATTAACCTTTTTCTGGTCTTTGATTTGTAAGTTTCCTCTTTTTTGTCCTTTCTTCCTTCCTGCTTGTTTTGTGCATATTCACATATATATGTGCATGCGCGTGCACACACACACACACACACACACACACACCACACAACACAAACACACAAAACACACACACACACACACACACACACACACACACACACACACACACACACACACACACACACTAACCCGCTCAAGCACATATGCATGCACTTGCAAACCATAATTATGATACACTTCTTTCATTCATCTTCTGAAAAAAAACAACAGGCAAGGGAATGTTTGTTTCTGCCGTATGTCACATTTCATTAATGCTCTTGGGACCTATCCTTGTGCTTGAATATGTTTTGTATTTAGACGATATTAGACAAACATTTATAGTCTTTGGGAAGCACAAAAATGTGAGTGTGTGTGTATATATATGTATATGTATTTGTTTTTCATTTGAAGAGGGAAAGGAGGTGGTGCAGTTTATCTTTACGCAAGAACATATCTACTGTATTAGTGTTTTTGTTGGTTTTTGCCAGTTTTCATTGATTGTGATCATCAGAATCTGATTTGTACAGTTTGTAGTGATTCATATGACTTTGTTTTTGTGAAGAAAGACTCAAAGTATAATACATTGAAATGTAGAAGATAGGGTAACACGTATGCTCACACAAAAATGAAGAAAGATTATGGTTTTTTATTGGTTTATTTTTCTGTGAGCAGCTGGTGATTATATTGATTGTGATTTTTTTGATACGTGAGATCAGTTCTGTAAACTACTTTCTCAGTTCCTCCCAACCCTGATTCCCCAAATATTCGGAAACTATCCCAGTTCCTTCTCCATTCCCATTCTCTCTCCCTCTTTTTTATAATATATATATATTTTTTATTTTGTTCACTTTCTCTCCCCATTTTATGTTCTGTTATTATTGTTATTATTATTATTTTGTTCAGTCTGAGCATGTTAAATTACTGATGAAGAAATTGTGTCTGTTCTTATGTGTTCCCCTACTGCTGATTTAGTACAAGCACTTTGTTATCCTCTGTTTACCTTTTCAGATACATTGGGGGTAGGGGTGGGGGGGAGGGTGGGGGGATGGAAAGCAAAATGTTAAGTTGAATATACATTTTGTCACATGAGAGAAACCTCCCACAGAATTCTGTGGAGAAAAAATCTACCCACAAACATCAAATGACAGTTTTCATTGACCTCACAAGAAAAGAGAAGAAGAGGCAGACCAAAGAATACTTATTGGTTAACCCTTTGTCTCCCTCACCCTATCCACCAGCTGCAGAAAGAACCCTTTCATTTTATCACCCTATCCACCAGCTGCAGAAAGAACCCTTTCATTTTATCACCCTATCCACCAAATTTTGCAGTAAGCTGGTTGATTGGGTGAGGGATGAAAGGGTTTAAGTTTTTGCTTTGCTGTCATGGCTGACATTGCAGAAAGCTGGTGGACAGGATGAGGAAGTCAAAAGGTAAAATCTGAATTAGTGCTGACTTGGAAGAATTGGAACATTTAGAATGTAATGGTTTGAACAATTAATCAGTCTGAGAGACAAAAGAATTATGAAGCAGTTGTAGTGGGAGTTTGAGATGATGCATTGTATAGTTATAACTGAAGACTGTAAACAAAAGATTGAGTGTAGTGATGTTTTCATTATCAAGATTGAGTGTAGTGATGTTTTCATTATCAAACTAGTCTCAGAAATTTTGTTTGTTTGATTAAAGGATTACTAGCTATAGTGGGAGCTTAAATGATTTAGGCATTTCACATCTGATTGTTGTAGAGGTTTTCTTTCAATCTCTTTTTATGTAAAATATGAATGACATGTGAATTTATGTGTTCAGCGTATGTCATATTGTCAATGTTAGTTTTTATACTGATTATTTAGTTTTTTTTATATTGAATATTGCAAGATGTTTTGCCACTCAATAGTTTTAGCACTGGTCATTGTTGAGTACGCTATATGTACCTTTTTTCTGTGCTTTGTGGCAGGAAACCCATATAGTTTTATTTATTATCAGCAACACCATATCATGGAAGTTTTTTGGTCAAATGTTATCGAAACCCTTACAGTTTTATTTATTGTCGGCCACATCATATCATGGAAGTTTGGTCAAATGTAATTTCATAGACTGCATTTGTGCGTACTTTTTTTGTTCATGCATTCATCTGTTGGTTGTATATCAGTACAAAGCATTTGGTTGTGTGTTAGTTGTAAAATTATGCAGACTGTTTTTTTTCATCACTTGTCACATTGAGTGAGTCACCTCCTGTAGGTTTATGTTCTTTACATCTTCGAAGATAATGTTTATACCAGTATATCACTGCATTAATCCTTTGACTCCCTCACTCTGCCCACCAACTTCTTGCGTTTCCAGGTATAATAGCAAATCAGAAGTGTTGTGGATAGGATGAGGGAGTCAAAAGACTAAGTAGGTACATGTATGTGTAGAAATGCGTGATTTCCATGATAACAGTTATAAACAGAAATTTGTGATCAGAAAATCAAGAAGGAATTTTGCACAGACAAGAAAGTGAATCTCATCCAGGTTTGAATGTGCCATGTACGTACTGGTCTCACATACAAAAACATAAATACTGGTCTCACATACAAAAACATAAATACTGGTCTCACATACAAAAACATAAATACTGGTCTCACATACAAAAACATAAATACTGGTCTCACATACAAAAACATAAATACTGGTCTCACATACAAAAACGTACATACTGGTCTCACATACAAAAACGTACATACTGGTCTCACATACAAAAACGTACATACTGGTCTCACATACAAAAACGTACATACTGGTCTCACATACAAAAACATAAATACTGGTCTCACATACAAAAACATAAATACTGGTCTCACATACAAAAACATAAATACTGGTCTCACATACAAAAACATAAATACTGGTCTCACATACAAAAACATAAATACTGGTCTCACATACAAAAACATAAATACTGGTCTCACATACAAAAACGTACATACTGGTCTCACATACAAAAACGTACATACTGGTCTCACATACAAAAACATACATACTGGTCTCACATACAAAAACGTACATACTGGTCTCACATACAAAAACGTACATACTGGTCTCACATACAAAAACATACATACTGGTCTCACATACAAAAACGTACATACTGGTCTCACATACAAAAACATAAATACTGGTCTCACATACAAAAACATAAATACTGGTCTCACATACAAAAACATAAATACTGGTCTCACATACAAAAACATAAATACTGGTCTCACATACAAAAACGTACATATGGTCTCACATACAAAAACATACATACTGGTCTCACATACAAAAACGTACATACTGGTCTCACATACAAAAACATAAATACTGGTCTCACATACAAAAACATAAATACTGGTCTCACATACAAAACATAAATACTGGTCTCACATACAAAAACGTACATACTGGTCTCACATACAAAAACGTACATACTGGTCTCACATACAAAAACAAACAAGAACAAAAAAATTGTTGTTAGTGAAGAGAATTCACATTGTCTTAAACAAAATTTGTTGTTATCATCATCCGTAAAGTGATTTGAATCCGACATCCCACAGCACTGGCTGCAAAGTTCTCAGAAGAATTGCATTTTTGCTACTTGCTTAGTGTTTGTAGTGTTTTGTGTGTGTGTGTGTGTGTGTGTGTGTGTGTGAGCGTGCGTGCGTGCGTGCATGCGTGCGTGCGTGCGTGCGTGTGTGTGTAAGCTGTAGTATTGCTAATTGGGTACATGTATAAAGTGCATTTTTTGGCTCTAGGGAAATGAAATAGGCGAAAGCAATTTCAAGTAATTTAGGCCTGTTTTTATATATGCTTTAGTGTCCTTAGTTATGTTTAAAATTGTATTCAGATAGGTTTTTTAAATTTGCTGTGTGATAAATAGGACGGGGAGTGGTCAACGTCAGGAGTATCTCCTTAGATTACATGTGCGAATGCATTGATATGTGTACTTCATTTTCTTTTCCTTTTTTTTTCTGTTGAAGTATTGTGTATATTTTGAAACAGTTTGAGCCCTGGTATGGCTCTTTGCAGTCTGTTGGGCTTTAAACAAAAATAACAATAACAGTAACTGTACCTGTAAGAGTTGCATAGGTTAACTACTTGATGATGGTGCACATTTTTTATTAATCCTTTGACTCCTTCACCCAATCCACCAGCATCCTGCATTGTCAAGCACGCTACCAAAGCAGAAAACTTAACCCTTTGACTCCTTCACCCAAGCCACCAGCTTTCTGCAGGAAGCTGGTGGACTGGGTGAGGGAGTCAAAGGTTAAGTTTTTGCAGTTGGTGGATAGTGTCCAATAGTCAAAAGGTTAATATTTGTAGATCCTGTTATGAACAGGAAAGGAATCCTCTAAAATTAGATGGAAAAGTGATAATGATTTTGCAAAGTAGTAGTGTGTCTTTGTTATGTGTTTGTGTGTGTGTGTGTGTGTTGTGTCCTACACATAATCATACACATAATCAGAACGTTACACTTATTTATTGTACATGAATCAAAAGGACCCTGTAAATGACCAGTGTGACCTACAGATATCTGATGTCATGTTTCTTTGAAAAAAGAAAAAGGAAGAAACAAAGTCATTTGCACTGTGTCTTACATGCCCAGTATTCCTGCTGTACATGTATAATAAGGTGCTTTCCACTGGCTAACTCTAAAGAGTATGTTGGTGTGGTTTTCTTTTTCTTAAAAAAGTATATGCTGAATAATGAAGTAAAGTTCCCTTTGGGGTTGTACTTTGAATGGTTGGTGTGTTATTTTATGAAAGCTTTTTTTTTCCATAACAGCATGGTACTTGCTGCAAATGATTTCTAAAAGATACTCAGATGTTTCTGTGATTCTCATTCAATGAATATTAACACAATATTTTACTTAAGGGCCCAAACCCATTAACTCCTGCACCCTATTCAACAAACTGCAAAAACTTAGCCATCTGATTCCCTCACCCTACCCACCAGCTTCCTGGCCATCTGATTCCCTCACCCTACCCACCAGCTTCCTGGCCATCTGATTCCCTCACCCTACCCACCAGCTTCCTGGCCATCTGATTCCCTCACCCTACCCACCAGCTTCCTGGCCATCTGATTCCCTCACCCTACCCACCAGCTTCCTGGCCATCTGATTCCCTCACCCTACCCACCAGCTTCCTGCAGGAAGTTGGTGGGTAGGGTGAGGGAATCAGAGGGTTACGTTTTTGCTTTGCTAGCATGGTTGACAATGCAGGATCTGGTGGACAAGGTGTGGGAGTTAATTAGTTAACTGGATGGGGGCTTGTATGGTGCCTGAGTGAATCGTCTTCGATGGTTATTCTTTACCAGGAAAGGAGCTGAAGCAGTGAAGATCAGTAAGTGTGTTGGTTTCTTGAATTGCTGCTTATCTGAATTGCTATTGAAAATCATTATGTGGAAGACAGATTTCTGGTCAACAGTGTGACAGTGTTTCTGGAGTCTGATGTATGTTTATACATTTGTCTCAATGAGTGTGTATAAATTTGCTTGATATATACTCAAGTCTTGCTGTTAGTATCAGCTAAGCAACAGATCTTCACAAAATTGGACGTTGTTTGAGGGTGCTTTCTGACTTTCAGAACCTTGATGAATATTATTTAATATATCAGAAGATTGTCATATTGTCATATACATTTGATGGAATATTGAGCAGACATACCATGATCTCACTCATCCAGGACACACTACCTTTTTTCTTCTCAAGTTCACATCAACAGCTTTCTTTCTCTTCTTAATTTGAAGACTTTTTTGTTTAATTTTGAAATAACATTTCTAAACAGCACTGAGCTTTCAAAATATTTAGTTTCTTCATCAAATATAACAGTCAGGAATTGAGAAGAATATTATAAGGTTTTGATAGACAGAGTTCTTATTTGGGGAGTTGGAGTAGGGATGCAGACATTCACACAATGAGAAGCAACAATTTACCTGAATTTTTACAAATGTATTTTTTTGAAGATGCAAGTGACAAGTTTACCTTTTTTAAGGGTGCAAATTTGATACAAGGTCACCTTTTTTAATCTGAAGAGCTTTTCTTAAGATGGGAAGGCTGGCATACTAACTGAACCTGAGTACACCTCCTTTGTGTTCTCATGCATTTTGGCCAGGCATTGTAACCTGTTTGTGAGCTATTGTGTATTTTGGGGCATTAAGTTATGTTTGTGAAATTTCTGTTCTTCTGTAAAAAGAGACAGTGATCTGAAGTTCTTGATAATATTTCAAGACATTTGTGGTTGCACTTGCCGGACTTGCAGATAATTGTATCAGTCTTCTCCCTTACATTGCATTGTATCTACGACTTGTTGAAATGACAATTGAAATCGTGTGTGACTCCTATTTGTTAAATTTTCGTAATTTTGATATGTTTGTTTCTTCCTGAACTGTACATTGTACTTCTGTGGCCTTTAGATCAGCAGATATCAAAAACTCTTTGTTGGTTAATTTTTTCTTAATTTTTTTATGCAAGCTGGTTGATTCTTCTGATAGAGCAGTGGACTTGAGATTTGATATTTTGAGTTCAGTGCTAGCCCACAACATTAAACACTGTCCTGTTCCTTGTCAGTCTTAATATTTCAATCATTCTGGTGGTGTCAGCTTAGTGTTTCATATATCCTTTTCCCCCTCTCTCCACCCATTTTAGACCTGGCCAGTGCACAGGGTTTTGTGCAGGCTCAGGGAAACTGCCAGATAATTGCTGGGGGATTTGGGTGGAACACATGTGGAACTGTCTGAGTCTTCTTCTTCTTGGCGTATGCTGCTACACAATCAGCTGTGTCCGGGTGATGAATGCAGCCGTCTTTTCCAGCTCCTGTCTGCAGCCATGGAGTTTGGTTGTCAGCGGAGTGTCTGTCGGCCACACGTCCTGTCTTGCCACCTGGTGAAGGGGACATCTTTGGAGTGTATGTTCCGTGGTTTGGTCTTCTTGACCGCAGGGACAAGTTGGGGAGGGCGCCAGTTTCAGTTTGCGGTACATGTGGCTGTTCAGCCTATTGTGACCAGTGGGCAGCCTCACCAGGACAACTTGCTGCTCTCTAGACAACAGGTAGTAGTCATCCCTGTGTCGTCTCGGCATGGAAAGTGCCATGATGATGCTCCTCTTCTCACTGTAGCTGACGCTGTTGTTAGGTTGAACTGTCTGAGTGTGATGAACCCCTCTTGAACAATCTCAACTCCAAACATCTCTTAACTGGGGAAAACAAAAATGCATGTTTTAGTTGTGTTAACCCTTTGACACCCACACCCTGTACACTAGTGTCCTGCATTGCCAACCATACTATCAAAGCAAAAACTTAACCCTTAAATTCCCTCATCCTGTCCACCAGCTTCCTGCAGGAAGCTGGTGGATAGGGTGAGGAAATCAAAGAGTTATGTTTTTGCAGTTGGTGGATAAGGTGGGGAGTCAAAGGGTTAAGATGATGGGATCATTGCATCAGTCAGTCTTCATGGTGTGTTTCAAATCATATGTCCATGTGCCCTGCTCCCTGTCCCTCAGGTAATCTGGATTTAAATCGTTTGTATTTTGTTTGTATTTGGTTGTTGTCAACTGTTCTTCTTCTTCATCCCCTCTCCTCTTCACCTTTGTTCCAAACATTCTAAGCTGGTTGTTCAAAGCAGAATCTTCTTTCTTTGAATTTTCTGGACTTTCTTTGTGCCATACTTAAAAGCATGACTGGTTTGCTTGGAGGAGTGTCTGTGGCCTTGCTCACTTTCTTATCATACGTGTGTATTTTCTTGGGGCAGGAATGCATTCACAGCTTACTTGGACATCGGTGAGTCAAAATTAGCGATTTACCTGTCAAATCAAAATGCTATGATGTTGATGTCAGGTTGATTGGTCAGGTAAAATGATGATTCAAGTCATCAGTTTGAAATTCCATTGTGATTTTGACCATATCAACTACACTGGTTTTATTTACATTTTGTTTTATTCATTATGTGTGAGGTAATGAAAGTGAAACTTCTGCAGTCGAGTCCTGTCTTATGTAGAACGAGTTTTTGAAAGGTGCCACAGAAAATCAAACGTGAAAGCTTGGCTATTCTTTGGTCTTTCTTTGTAGTCGGTAAACACATACCATGAAAAACAACCACCGCATGCACACACTAAAACAACAACCAAAAAGAAATGGTCAGGCTGTATTAATACTCTGATGAAATCAACAGCTTTATAGGGGAGAGCAACATTTCCATGAAATAGGAAAATGTGTGTATGTTGTGTGTGTGTGTGTGTGTGTGTGTGTGTGTGTGTGTGTGTGTGTGTGTGTGTGTGTGGGAGAGAGAGAGAGAGAGAGAGGAGAGAGAGAATTTCCTTTCCTGTTCATCTCTGAATGAATGGGTCAGATTCTTCCGTCTGCTGCATCCCGACCTAAACGACATCATGCCTGGTTGTCATTCAGACTTCTACTTTTGTTTCACTTCTTCCGGTCGTCATTCTGATGTCAAAATAGGAACTGCAGAAAAAGGAAATATTGCAGGAAAAAAACAAAAAAACAATAAATGAGATTTGATCAAGTCAGCAAGTCAGCCTTGTATATATAAACACTCATAGCCAGAATCTATTTTGTTGATTGTGCTGGAGGTTTTCCTTTCTTCTTGTAGTTTGTGTTCAGTTTTCATGGTTGATGTTTGTTCATAGGGGATTACTAAAGAATGGACAAGCTTTTGGGGATAATTTGTTCATTTCACTTTTGTGGTGTGTACATTTTTTCTTGTCATTTTCACTGACATGCCTCATGGTCTGCCCTTGTGTGTTTTGATGAAATGTCATTTGTGCTGACTTAGGTCTCCTTAGGTTGACATTATGTATATGTTGGGTGATGGGAAAATTGTTTATCATAATTATAATTTTGAATATTCGGTCTTTTCAAAGAGTTTGTTATAATAGAGTAGTAACACTAGTTTTTTTGCTTGTTTGACTCTTATTTAGTCCATTTATTTATCGTTCTGAGTATTTAAAAGAAAATTTAGCATAGTCCTGTTTATGTAGTTAGAACTGACTGTGTATCCATACAGAGGCATGGAAAATAGCCCTGTCTGTTTTTTTCCTGTTTATTCATCATTTCCTTTTGGAGAAACAGAATTGAAGTAATTGTATTTGAACTGTGGATCTCCCCACCACCCCCCTTTTTTTTAATTGTTGCATGGTTATACTTGATGACACTCATTTGTCTTTAAAAGAATTTTTTCTTTCATTTTGGGTTTTGTCTTTGGGGATTAATTGTGATAACTGTGTTTGGTTCCAGGGTTTCCAAGCTATGTGTGAGATCATATTTTTCACAGTTGGTTTGGAAATCACATATTCTTTTTAATATACGTTATTTAAAATGTATTGAACTTCAAAGGAAAAACTTCAGAGATCTCACTGAAGAGCTTTGTCATCTGTCCAGCATGGTTGCCTTTTCTTGTATTTTGTTGTTGTTTTTTCCATGACTCAGAAGGCGCTTGGCAACGTAATTATTTTTCATCCGCATTATAAGTTTCAAGGAGCGGGTGTAGAATCTAGTTGAATGGTAATAGGTGTGCTTTGCCTTTCATTGTATCGGCCAGACTAATGGCTACTTACAGATCTTTAGTGGTCTTCTTGATTGTTTATTTTGTATTTTATTATTTATTCATTTAACTTTCAACATGTTGTTGATGCCTTGAGAAACATGTTGATATCTGTTGATTTCAGATCAAAACTGGAATTTGTTAAGTTTGTGATTTTCCCTCTTATCAGCTACTTGTAGTAAGCATTGGGGCACAGTATTTTGACAAGTTAGTGAGTTAGTTATATGTACTTGCTTTTCTCTTTATCATATGACATGTGAACAAAAGTTTATTTTAACAAGACTTTTGTCAATAAATATTGTGTACCAGGGTTCTGTGTGCGCATTTTATTTCTGGGGTGAAGGCAGAGAGGTGCTCTGTTGAGCAGTCAGAAATATTTTATGACTGTTGAAAACAAGCACACACACACACACATGCTCACATACATACACCTTAAAGATTTATCTTTCAGATTGCTATGTATTGAAGTGTCTGGTATTGATGCACTAGAATATATATTGTCAACTATCGTGGTTGATAAAGTCCAACCTAGCATTTTATTTGTGTACCCTCTTGTGGGATCTTAGGCCGCATACTGGACACTCAATGGAATGCTCTGCAGAGTTGGTTCTGGCCTTTATTGCTGCACGTTTTTCCACTTGGCTGCTTCGTCTTTCATTTTCATAAAAGCACAACAACTGACGATTATTTTTACCCTTGCTCAGAAGCTTCATTTCTTTGAAACGTAGACATGACAATATCAAAACATGCAACACTGAATCAGTGTTCAATGTACAATAATATATATCATAGGTGAGTAGTCTGAAGTTTAAAAAATTGCAGTGGGTGATTATTTTTAACATATCCAGCATTTCTTAGCATTGTAAAGGATTACAGATCTGCAATTTGCACAACCCTACAACAACTTGGGGAGGGGTACGTCTTTCCCCTATGCATTCCTTCTCTCGGAAGTATCCAGAAGCTTAGCCCAAGAGGCCAAGACCCTCTCTAGGATCCCTAAATGGAACTAAGCACTTGTCCTAAAAGTTTGTATAACTCAACATGGAAATAGAATATATCATGAATGATACTTGAGAAATGTTTGAAATGCTGATGATTAAATGAAAAGTTGCAAAATGATGAAGTCTTAACAACAGCTGTAAATTAAAACTTGATGTCAGGGTCACACACACACACACACACACACACACACACACACACATATGGACAGAACAAGCTGCAGCATCTTCCACAAGACCAGCCATACTGTCTTCCAGAGAAAACGTTTCCTCCACACGCACACATATACAGCTTCTTGGCAAAAAGAATGGCACACAACTTGAGAACAGTTGAATGATATTTTTATTGATCAACAGAGAGGGAATGGAAACAAAAGCAGAGGGTGGTGGCACAAAACACCTATTCACAAAGTAACAGGGGTACAGTATGTTTATCATCCAGTGACCAGCAATGGTATCAACACAGGGCCACTCAAAACAGGAGGAACAGACAGACAGGCTTCACACCACAGTACGCTGCTATGAAATGATGCAAGTGAAGATAAAAAATAGCAGATTCAGTTGAAATCATAGTACTGGTAAACGAAGGATGTTGAATAAATGGTAATAAGACTACCCCCACTCCCCTATATCTGAAGAAAATAAAATCTTAACAGAACAAAATGATAAAGCTAGATGGAATATAATCGCAGTAATGAAGCAATGGAAGCTGATGTAAAATTGTTAAACCAAATCAATAAAAGCAATGAAATTATTCAAAATCACTGATACAATGATCAGGATTTGTTTCCTTCTACTACTATTAAGGCAAAAGGAACAAATTATTTGAAAAAAAATGATGACATAATTTGTCTATATCACAGAATCAGTACTGACCAACAGTCATATTACTCAGTACTGACCAACAGTCATATTACTTTGTCAATCACTTTCATATTCACTCAATCCTTTCCCTTTAAAACCTCTGCAATGCAACAGTCTTCCCCAGCTGTGTGCTTTCTCTTTTGAACTGCTGTGTTTTTGTTATCTGTTGCATTTTTCCTCTTTAACTTCAAGGAAAAATCCAGCAGAAATTCCCTGTTTGAATCATAACCTGTTCATGGGGTAACAAGCGAGAAAAAGAGAGAGAGAGAGAGCATTCAGCCAAGCAACCAAATGATAAACCCTTTTCTGAATCATAACTTGTACATAGGGTTGTGCGTGAGAGAGAAAGAGAGACAGCATTCAGCCAAGTAACTAAATGATAAACCCTTTCACTTCTTCAACCTAAAAGGTTCAAACCATACATGTGTCCTCCCTTTTCAGACCATTCTGTATTTAATGGAGCTGCAACAATAACACTGACACAAAGCTTTCAACATCAACGCAACAAGAACAACTGTGTGACATACCTAGTTCCTGTCAACAGTACACAAAGACCATATCTCCAGTAATGCTTTTGCTTCTACTTTGTCCTTGCAAGCTGTACAGTAAGTAGGGTCTGTCACGTTAAAGTAAGCCATGTCTACACCAGCGTGTGCAAAGATGACTTACAGGACTGGACCTCAGATCAAAGCCTAGTAAGGGTCAATCCAAGTAGAGCTCAGTATGGTTAACCCTTTGACTCCTGCACCCTACCCACCACTGCAATATCTTAACCCTTTAATTCCATCATCATCCTTTCCACCAGCTTCCTGAGGGAAGCTGGTGGATAGGGTGAGCGAGTTGAAGGGTTAAGTTTTTACTTTGCTATTACAGTTGACAATGCAGGATGCTGGTGGAAAGGGTGTGGGAGTCAAAAGGTTAAGGTTAATTCATTTACAATTCGGTAATCTTTGCAAGCACTCACACACACACACACTCATATGCACACACACATATATACACATACACACAATTTTCTCTGAAAGGATAAAAAGTGTATAGTTTTATAATTTAACAAAAGATCAGAAAAAGCGTTATTTTACTTTTGTCAGCTTTGGCAATTCTCTCCTCAGCCCTCTCCCTCATTAAAAAAAATGCTCATATTTAGTCCATAATTATTTGACTCTTACAAATACTTTACATGAATTATTTCACATTGAATTTTCATTTCCATTACAGTGGTGAAATTGTCAATAAATTTGGCAGTTGAAGATACAGATGGTTCACCTAATTTCTGTGAAACGGATTAGATTATGTACGCAATAATCATGCCCTGCTGATATGGTCACTGTAAACTAAGCAAAACAAAAAACAAAACTGTGTCAAATTGAAGTGGGATAGAAAACTGTGTATCTTTGAAAGGTTTTATTCCATCTAATTGAAGATGATTATAGAATGCAGCTCAGTTTCAGAGATCATCATGTATAAGAGACAGGAAACAAATTTTTGATATGACAAAAACAGACAAGGAATGATGGGATCTGATCAAGTAAATGATTTTCTGAAATGATGAACAGATAACCGAATTCGTATTTTCAGCTGATTAAATTAATCGGATCAGAATTTGGCAATGACTTCAATAGTTTTATTGTTTCATTCTAATGAACAGTTTCACTGTACATAAAAAAAATGAAAATCATCTACTATTTGCATCATCATAACACTGATAATTAAAAACCTTTAAATACATCAGGGAAAAATATTTCATGTTAATTGTGTATGTCATACATAAAAGCATAACCGTCTTGTTTTCATGTTAACATGAATAACTGTCTTGTTTTCATATTAACACGTACAACCGTCTTGTTTTCATGTTAACGACTAATGGAGATGTAGTTGCAGTATACACATAAATGATGTTGGAGTACGTTGATGCTCTAAGAATACACTAGTATTGTACATGGCTACTCATCTACCGTGCTATTGCATTTTAAATTTCTTGTTTTCTCTAAAACAGAACAGTCGTCCTTTGTCATATTCATTTGAGGCTACTGACTTATATCTACCAGAATTTAAAATGAATGACCACATGTGATGTATAGCAAAAGTTTATGTATCTTTTCCTAAGCCAACAGTTAAGTAAGGGGCATAGAATAAAACTGAAAAGTGACACATGTCTAAGAATGAATTGATTGAATGACAGGTATACAAATACAAAAAATGAATAAATAAATAAAATGGATATTCAAGGGGAAAATTGATTACATAACATTATCAAGGAGGAAACAAGATGGTCAAGCCATTTTAACAATCTCCCTTTTTATACAAAAATTATTGCACAAAAATCCAGATTTCATAATTTTCAAGGTCACTCGAACCTCGAAGAAGCATCAGATGAAATGTACTTGATGTAAAGTGAGGATACTGGTGAACTTCCACCATTCACACCCTACAGCGCATTCAAAACAATGCTGTACGCCTTGTACTCAAAAAGAAAAAAGCTGACCACATATCTCCTCTCCTGGCACAACTTCACTGGCTCCCTGTATCAAAGCGCATACAGTACAAACTAGACACCATGTGCTACAAAAGCCTCAGTAACGCAGCCCCCGATTACCTGTCAAGCCTACTTGAGATCTATGTTCCCTCACGTACCCTCCGCTCTGCCTCCGATCCTCTGACTTTTCGCTTTCCACGCACTAAGCTCAATACCTATGGTCCACCACGGCTGCATTTTCCCAGCCATTCTGACACCCTTTAGTTGGTACCTTTCTGTCAGCCAGCATCGCTTGGAAGTGGTATTTTTAGCCAGGCAGGTTTGACCAAAATCCATCTCTGAAGCGCGTCTTGTGCTACAGCAATACTGACAAAGAAGGAATCTGAGTGCAGTTTTCTGTATGTTTTGTGAATTTGTGTTATGATCGAGAATTTTTTCATCACTTTACCTGGATGCATTCAGTGCTGTGAATACTCATTGTTCTGAAGAAGTGATCATTCCTTTGATGCATCATCTTGTCTTTGAGTTTTAATAGAAATTACTAATGTGATGATTGACTCATATCTCCAGGTGGTTGTTGTTTGTTCAGTATAAAGTGAGATTATTTTCGTAGTAGTGGCGTAAGTATAGTGCAAGTTACAATCTTCACACGTTTTTGTCCATTTTGACATGGTCAGATTCGTGATCTTCAGTGCTTTAACTTTCTCAAATTTCTAAAAATCGCAGTTCGTTCTCTGTTTTCACTCTTTTCTGGAGGCTTAAATTTGGCTAAAATCGGGTGTTAGCTGTTGCCCGGCCGAAGCACGCCACCGGCTGTGGGTGAACTAGGCCATGTGCATGGGCGTGCTGCACTTGTGTGTGTGTGTGTGTGTGTGTGTGTGTGTGTGAGTGCGTGCGCGCGCGCATGTGTGGGTGCATGTGTGTATGTGTGTGTATGTGTGTGTGCGTGTGTGTGCGTGTCTGTGTGTGTGCATGTGTGTATGTGTGTGTGTGCGTGTCTGTGTGTGTGTGTGTATGTGTGTGTGCGTGTCTCTGTGTGTGTGTATGTGTGTGTGTGTGTGTGTGTGGACAAAAACGTGTGTGTGTCTGTGTGTGTGTGTTCGCGCAAGGAACGCATATCTCTCTCTCTCTTTCTATCTCCCCTCCCACTATTGCATGCATTGTGTGTGTGTGTGTGTGTGTGTGTGTGTGTGTGTGTGTGTGTGTGTGTATGTGTGTGGTGTGTGTGTGTGTGTGTGTGTGTGACTGCTGCGTTCTTTCAAGATTTTTTAGAGGGACTGAATGTAGAAGATGATTGAGATCAGCACCAAGTACTGGAACCTAGGTCAATCTGTAGGTCTAAACGAGTACTTCCATGCGCGCCTGTGCTGAAAGGGGTGTGGAGAGGGGAAGGGAAGGGGAAAGGTGCATGCTATTGATAACCAGCAGGGCAGAACCAAAAAGTGCGCCAACTGAAGGGGAAAGGTGCACGCTATTGATAACCAGCAGGGCAGAACCAAAAAGTGCGCCAACTGAAGGGGAAAGGTATTGATAACCAGCAGGGCAGAACGATCTTAGATGTCTGTGGGGCGAACTAAAGTATCTCGGATTTGTGCGCCGTGTACACAGTATCCTCCATAATGTGTGGTTTATTGGAGTGTGGAACATTTTCTGACCAATACCTGTGAGTATACACTTGTTTTGTGAGTGATAACTTGCTTGTGGATTGTGTGACTGTGTCTGTGCTTGTACATGCATGCAGATGTGTGTGTGTTTGTGTGTGTGTGTGTGTGTGTGTGTGTGTGTGTGTGTGTGTTTTCAAGCATGTATTTTCAAAATGCACGGTGGCCGGTACATGCACATCATATAACACTACAGTATGTACATGTAATGTAAGAGAGACAGAGACCAAGAGAAAAAGAGAGAGCGTGTGTGTGTGTTTTCAAGCATGTATTCTCAAAATGCATTTTATACGCACATCATTTAACAGTATGTAAAGCAAGAGAGAGAGAGAGAGGAGAGAGAGAGAGAGAGAGTGTGTGTGTGTGTGTGTGTGTGTGTGTGTGAGTGTGTGTGTGTGTGTGTGTGTTTTTCAAGCATGTATTTTCAAAATGCATGGTACATGCACATCATATAACACTATGTACATGTAATGTAAGAGAGAGAGAGAGAGAGAGAGAGAGAGAGAGAGAGAGAGAGAGAGAGAGAGAGAGAGAGAGAGAGAGAGAGAGAGTTTTCAAGCATGTATTCTCAAAATGCATGTCACATGCACCACATCATAATTATAACAGTATGTAAAGCAAGAGAAAGAGAGAGAGTGAGTGTGTGTGTGTGTGTACGTGCGTGTGTGTGTGTGTGTGTGTTAAATGCATGTTACATGCATACCATATTATGTGAATCAGATATGTGTGTGTGTGCGTGTGTGTGTGTGATATGCGTGTTTTGATTTGATATTCTCTCTCTCTCTCTCTCTGTCTGTCTCTCTGTGCATGCATGTGTGTTCAAATGCATGTTAAATCCAGGCCATATTATATGTATAAATCAACTCTGTGTTTGTGTGCGTGTGTGTTGTGTGGTGTGTGTGTGTGTGTGTGTGTGTGTGTGTGTGTGTGTGTGTGTGTGTGTGTGTGTGTGAGTGCGTGTGCGTGTGCGCAAGCGCGCAGAACTGCACGCGCGCGCCCCTGCTTCGCTCACATACATTTTGTGAGTGGCCTCGCTATACGGCAGCGGGGCGGGTGAAAAGAGTGTGGGGAGTGGAAGGGAAGGGGAAAGATGTGCGCTATTTATAGCCGGCAGGGCAGAACCAGAACTACGGCCAACCCAAGTATCACGGATTTGTGCGCCGTGCCACGAGCCTTCTCTGTTTCTGGTCCACTCTCCTGGAACAAACTTCCTCTCTCATCCGTTAGCAACCTACTTTTGTCTCCTTCAAGTCCGCTCTCAAAACTCACCTTTTCTCCTCTGCATAAAATCCTAACCTCGCTCAACCTCCCTCTGCAGCCTGTCTCCGCTCGGAGGGGAATCACATTGTTATCATATATAATTGTATATGATATGCTCTCTATAATTTTCCATTGCTTTTATTCTTGCTTTTATTGTTTTTATTCTTTCTCCCCATTTATAGCCATGTGTGTGTGTGTGTGTGTGTGTGTGTGTGTGTGTGTGTGTGTGTGTGTGTGTGTGTGTGTGTGTGTGTGTGTGTGTGTGTGCTTGCGTGCGTGCGTGTGTGCGTGCGTACGTGCGTGCATGCGTGCGTGCGTGTCTGTCTGTTTCAGCGCTTAGATTTGATTTTATCAAGATTTTGCGCTATATAAATATAATTATTATTATTATTATTATAACTTCGCAATAAAGGAAACAATGAAAATATTGTCAGAAATTCTGAGAAAGTGTTGAAACATTTTAAAAGTGCCGATGTTAAGATTTTTTTGGGGGGGGGGGGGGGGAGGGTTCTGTTTGACCTTGACCTTGGCACCATGGTTTCCAAATTTATGCATACACAACTCCTCAATGACCCACACCTCTGACCCAAATCAGGTAAAGATCCATCCCAAAACAGCAAAGAAACTCACGTTAACACATTTCTGTCACAGACACACACACACCTCTCAACTTGATATAAATAATTTAAAAAAAACAAAAAACCAAAAAAAACCACAACAAGCCAAGAAGTGTACCCTACTGTAATGATCATGGCAATGCTCATTTGGCCATTTTGCTGACAAGAGTCATACATTAAATCTATTTAATTCCTTCCTTTTTGAAAAGAAATTGTTCATGCCATTCACATCTCAAGTATTAATCTAGATTTTATAGAGGTTCTGGGGGCAAACAGAAACTGAAAAAAGTTCAAACTATTTGAACATGGCTTTACAAGCACAGTTCCATCATCCCTTTTACTTTCCTGAGGGAAAAGCAGGGGGGTGGGGGGGGGGGGGAGAAGAAGAGATGGATAACACAGATGAATAAGAAAAAGGTATTTAACTAAACCATTTTAACTACTGTTACCAAAAGAGAGAGAGAAAGCATGACTATAAATGACACGATGATGGAAAGAATGTAACAGTAATATAACACTAAACATATCAGCACAGGACGGATGTATCTCGACTGTAGCTACTGGAATACAAAGATATTATGTTTGTTGCACCAAACATACCACCGAGTTTGTCGATTCTGTTTTTGATCTGGGGAACTGCGGCACAGGGAGTAGCATCTGAGAAAACAAGAGATATGATATTTCTGATGCAATATGTACAATGGCAATTTACATGTAGAAACAAGATCAAATCATCATACTAGATATAGACTTGTCTGCAACAAACTGCTGTCAAGTCAATGCTCATCTCCTCAGCCAAAGATGAACAAACAACAGCAAATAAGATAAAGGATCACCTTTTCTTCATGTCATAAAACTGGATACGTACAACTTTTATCACAAGCTCAACAACAATCATATACATAACGTGGACGAGAATAACACTGTATTTACAGACCCAGATGCTTTGGATTAACATGTGTATATATATACACTGAAACACACACTCACACAATAAATTTCCGTATGGATTTCTGTTAGGTATAGAAAGACACAAATACAGTTGAATAAAAACTATTTTGGGACTAGGCATCAACTTCATGTGTTTTCTTTGGAATGTGTTTAGAAAAATCAGTAAGAGGGTGAATACACATCTAACTTTGCTGTACACATGTCCAGTCATTGTCTTTGAAACTGTTTTTGAGAGTTATGTAGTATTATAGAGAAATAAAAAACGTGATTATCTATATATTATTGTATCATTTTACCAGTTGCCTGTTTCACATTGCCAGACAGATGTTCTGTGTTATGAATAGAGAAGTGAAAAAAATTGATTAACTCTTTATTATTTCACCAGCAGCCTGTCCCAACTTGGCTGATGGATGATTTCTGATTCAGTTAAATAATGGTGCATAACTACCCCTTCCAATATAGTACCACATTTTATGGAAAAACAAAATGTACAGTACATATCAAAACCCAACCACTGGCTCAAATACCGAAACCAGCGAAATCATGTATTACTGAAACCAGTGTAAATATCAAAACCTACGAGCTGCACAGTCATGAGCTCGTCTCATCTGGTAAATATATCGGAAGGGACAATCAGACTGGGCAATATCTCTCTTGCAGGATGAATGTAATACATAATAATGATAGTAAACAAGTCAGCAATTTCAGTTTCGATTTTTGTCAAGACGGTGTTTCTGCGCTCAAAATAATTTCTTTATGCGCCAATGTCGCAGACGCGACGTAATGGAAAAGATCGAAGATGATCATGACAAAAACCATAGGCTTGTGCATAAATCCAACATACGTAAAGCCGTAAGGTTCTACCAAATTTATGGGTTTTAAATTCTGTCATCTACGTGTGTATAATCAAGTTTGCAAAATTGACTGAAAGAGTAGCTGCATCCATCATGTGCATACACCTGTGACAGAAGCATTATGGTATAAAAAAAAGATGTTGTACTGTTGTTGCTGTAAAGTGTTTATTTGCTGTTTTTATGGGGGGGGGGGGGGGGGAGGGGTAGGGGATGTAACCTTATCATTCAGCATACTGCTGATAATTGTGGGAGAAAAAGTGTGGTCATACACACTTACAATGACAAACAATTCCTAGAAGGGGGGAAAAAACCCCAGAAGAACCAATTCTAATTTGACGTTTTCTTGTCAGATGGAAGAATTCAACCATACTTAGGCGGGTATTTGTATTTGTGTGTTACAAACAACATGAAGTTGATAAAGCTGCCATAAACAATCATGAACACTGAACAGGTCAAAGGTCAAAGGACAATCACACAAATACAGTCACTATGAACCACGCTCTGGATATAAGTATGCAACACATTAACAACAACAAATGCAGACACAATCCAAAATCAGATAACACAAAATTTACAAAAGGAACAGGTAAACTGACCAAACAGCACACATAAAATTAACAATGTAAATTAAATGGAATGGAAGGAACATAATATATGCCACGATAAAGGACATGCCCTGTGCTGTCACATCACAAAATTGCTCCATCGAATCAAGGATGAATGTTTCTTCTGCAAAACAAAAACATAAAGCAGACATATTTACAAGAGGCAGTTATTACATTCCCTCCTCCCCTTCCTGAAATAATGGACTTAAACTATAGAAATAAATGCTTTAAATTATAAGTATAATCCATTAAATGCTAAATGTAAACCTTCCATCTAATTTTCTATAACAAACTAACATTTGTGGATAAGATGAATACATAAATCCATTAAAATAAAAATAAAAAGTGATATGGACGGAGCAAAACAACGCAAACCATTGTGAACAGGACGCAGGTTCACGCATATGAGCAAAAGATGGAATGTGTTTCTATCCCTGAAGAGAAGTTTCAAAAAAACTGCATTAAACAGATGGTTTTTAGTAACTGTTTTTGTTGTTGTTATAAACAAAAAGTAATTAAAGTCACATGTCCATACATGGTATGTAAAATAATGACTAAATGAAAGTAATGTATGGATCCTTCTCACACTCAATTTCAAAAAAAATATCTTAATTTATTCTCGTATGTAGTATTGTAAGATGGCTTGTTTTTCATCATAATTTTAAACATTGCATTTCTATTTCTCCTCATCTCCCCTTGAAGGTCACCTTGGAGCTAACATTAACTGGCTTCAAGATGTCTTCATTTTCAATATTTCTTGGACTCTTTTCTGCATTTGCAGTGTAACAAACCAAAAAAAGAAAGCAACAGATGCTCTTTTAATGACAAATGAACGTTCATATCTTTTGTGTACCAATGCGATCAGCTGAATCTTTCTGAAGAAGCAGAACTCAAGCTGGTTCTAAATTGGTCGCTTTTCTTGCACAAAATAAAACTGAAATAAAGCAAACATTCTGGACGGTTCCTGTAACATGACACAGAAGACAGATGTGTATCAGTACCAGAGCAATGTACTGACAACAGAATCTGTGAACTGTGCTTTCAAATTTATCACAAATGTAAATATATGCATCTTTATACTATCAATGCATCACCTGATCACAGTACAATATATACAAGGCTGACTCTCAGAACAGATATGTATCCATGGACGATTTAGACAAAAACTAACATTCCTGTACAGGCTTGCAGAAAGGCATGTAACGATAAAGTGTAAAGTCTGCATATAGCACAATACTGTTTACATGTTTCAACTTGCACAACACTATTTATAAACACAACAGTATGAAAATAACCAACAGTACAAACTACATCTACACATGACATACATGTATTGTTCCCACTGAGTCACAATTATTTTGCAAGACAAGAATCACAACCAAATCACAGAGAAGATTTCACTAACAGTTTTCCACACACCATGGCCACACTTCATTCAATACTGTTTTCAGGGTAATAATTAAACCATTGGGACCCACAACATACATGAAGTGTGTGTATTAGATACGGAATAGCCGTTTGCAGTGTTAGGAAAAAACTGTCCACAATTCTATGGCACAACTATTGCTGATTTTATCCCAGCTCTCTGCTCAACGCCCAAATCATCATTCTGAGGATCACATTTTCTGTTCAAAAAATCATTAATTTTCAACAAAGATTTCTGTAATTTTGTCCTGTTTTTGTTTCAGATGGGGAGGGACTGCAGGGCACGGAGGGCATATGTTTGAATACAAATAATTGGGAAAGGTAAGAAATTAGCAATATGGGAAGGAAGGTTGTTGTACTGGAAAGCATGAACAAGTCTTTCGATCTCAATAGCCTGATGTTTCCAAAATAATGGTAAATTATTCACATGATCGCATACATAATTGACTACAAGGGTTTGTGTTCTGCTATTGTGCAAGGTTTCAATAGGAATATTTTCAGGTTTTTTTTTTCTGTTGTTTCTTTCTGTTTTGCATTTTTGTAACTGTGCAGTCTCTAGCATGACTACAATAATTTTTATGGGAGCACTTTCCACAAGACATTATTCTACAAACTTGGGAGCACTACTTGAAATGGAACAGAAAGCAAAACCAAAGCAAAACCAGATATGTTTTTTTTTTCCATAAAGCATGGTGATATTCAAACGATAATGAAATGCTGGTAGGAACTTCCTTTAAATATGACTACTCTACTTGCTGAACAGATAGTATCAACCATACAAGTACATAATATCCGTGTAGGTACACAAATGGAATTACTTTATATAATTTACAAAATATAAATTCATTACCAACATAACAAAATGCTTCCATAATGTATCAGCAGACCCAAACGCTAGTGTATCTGTGCTCAAGTATCATTTACCTGTATGCACATACAAAGCCATTTCATGACATACACTTGGGAATGACCACTGACGAAACAATGTACACAGGAATGTCATTTTCTGCAGCACTTCCAAGTCGTGACGGCACTGCAATCTCTCTCCACTTCATGTAAAAGAAAAAAAAATGAATGGAAACGATCAGTTCTGCGTAATAAATGAAGCGATCAGCATCAGAGTTTTGACTCGCACATCTGTTGTTCCGAGTCCTTCTGGAAGGAAGTATTCGAGAGGATCCTGTTGTTTGTTTATTATTTTGTGTGTGTGTGTCTGTTTTCCCCAGAATGAACTGACACAAATATGCACCATCTCTGACAAAGTGAACCATTATGTGCACTTCTAATTATGTCTCTTCACAACGAACCATTGCATGCACAGCTAATCATGTCTCTTCACAACGGATCATTGCATGCACAGCTAATCATGTCTTTTCACAACAGACCATTGCATGCACAGCTGATTATGTCTCTTCACAAATAGCCAGTGCTGCACTTGCTGTAGGCCCACCTTTCCTGTTGCCTCAAGAAGCTATACAAGAAGATCACCAACAAGGAGAGTTAGATACTTGGATCTGGATTTTATTTCCATGGCATATTCTTTACACATACTTTAGGTAACAGCACTGAAAACAGAATAAACAAACACATCCACAAAAACAATTATCCAGGATGATCCTTCTGGGCTGGAATTTTCTACTATAAAAAGAGTTGACCACAAAAGTATAGTCAAGTATTTGTGTCCTAGTTATCTTCACTTCTACATACCAGTACAATCAGACATGATGATTTGTTCTACTGTGCTAAGTGGATAAAAGTCAAAGGTTTTCTTCTTCAATGGACCTTTGTGCTATGATCCAAACATATAGAATGTACTCAAGCAGCCTGATATATGAATTCTGTTTATCAAAGTATTTTGTTGTAGAAAAAACATCAGTATGTTTCTTACCGTGATCTGTCAAAAGCAACAGAAAGCCATATTTCTCATCCACTGGTTTTTTTAACATCAAAATATTCTTCGAATGTTGAATTTTTACACTCTGATTTGAATTTATACGTCATCAACTCTCCTACAAAATAAGCCTTCATCTGGTGGTTACTTTTTTTCTCAACGCATCCTCATTTGAATTATGCCCACAGAATTATATCCTTGTGATGTATAACTTTCTCCATGGCTGTACAGGATCCATTTTTCCACTGTGTGTCTCAATTTCACGTGGAGCCATCAGCATAAACGGCGGACAGTCGACTGTTGCAGCGGTTCACTGCTGTGAGCTGCAGATACTGTTGTTCTGGGGGAGCTCCCTGGATGGTCTCCATTGGTGGAGCCATGTTTGGATCAAAAGCTGGAACAGGCGGAGTTAACTGTCAGTGTCATGTTCTTTTTATTGTGGAATTATGTGCATGACACGCAGATATATTACAATGCAATAAAATACAATACACAAAACACACACAAATGCACGAATGTGCACACACGCATGGTCAAGCAGCAAGAACATTACACCTTCCTCTAGTGGAAAGTGGAAGGTCAAAACATGAAACAGCCAACTCATACAGAGTAAATTAGGATGTGAGAAACAATTTGCATCAACTAAAAAAATGTAACAAATTCAGTTTTTCAAGATAGCATTTCCACGCTCGGAATAATCTCCAAATGAACTACCGCTAGAGATGCCACGTGATGGAGAAGATCCAAAACGACCAAGATATAAGCTTTAAGCCTTCACTTCAGCCCTAAGTGCTAACCCTAAGTACTACAAGGTCTTGAAGGAAACTGTGGTCTGTCTGAGGGTTAAACCTAAAGCATACTTTGTTCTGAGCAATTTTTCAAACTGCAAGACAGTCATATTTATACTTTGCTCCAATATTTTTCTAAAATGCAAGGAGAACAGTCACAAATTTTGCTCTGATCATTTTTTAAGACTGCAGGACAGCCATACCCTTTACTCTGATCATCTTTTGAAACTGCAGGACAAAGTCATATACCTTGTCCTGATCATATTTTTAAAATTGCAGGAAGCCATACATTTGCTCTGATCATTTTTGTTTTTTTTAAACTGAAGGACCAAATAAGACACACTCTGACACAGCAAACTTTCTCCCCATGAATAAGAACAGAAATTCTCTCCCCAAGGTAAGAATAAAAAAGTCTGATATTAGCATTTGACTGAAAAAAAATGATGCATGAGTGATTTAGGATCGGACATGCTTCTCCAATAAAATTAAAATAACAGATACGACTTGCTCAAAATTTGACACTTTTTTGTTGTTGTTATTTTACTTCCTTTTTCTGTTTGCTTGTTTTTTTAACACTGACAGAATGATGAAGTATGTGTAATCTTGTCTAAGGTAGGAAGTTTTTCCCCTCACTCATGTTTAGCAAGTAACAACAATAACATAAGACTACCACCACCACCAATTTCACACAAATCGTAGGAGAACGGAGAGAGATATACTTACATAACCCTCCCACTCTCTCATCCCATCCATCAACTTTCTCCTTATCAGCAATGATAACAAAGCAAATACTTAATCCCACCCACAAGCTCCAAATAGGAAGTGGTGGACAGAGTGAGGAAATGAGAGTTGAGTTTTTGAAACCTGATGGATAGGATAATAGAGTCAAAACGTTAAAGACGCAAAATAGTTGTGTGTGCGACACTGATCTGAAGCCAGCTTACACTAACCTTGCTGAGGGTATGGACCATTAACCCCAGTGTTGATGAGCTGTTCCTGCAAGATCTGTGGATCAGATGAAGAGTACAGGTGGTTGGCCATTCGGCAACTGTTAGCACCTGTGTATGACGTCCCCATAAATGCCTGACGTGGCTGAGAAGGGGCATAGCCTGCCATCATCTCACCTGAACATCAAACGAAATCAAATGAAATAAAATAAAAATTAAATAAAATGCAAATAAAATAAAACAAAACCAATAAATAAAGCAAAATGTAATAACAAAATAAAAACAATAGTTATTGGCCCCTGTATGTGTAGAACATCCCCATGACGGCTTAATAACTCTAATGAGAGAGATGACACAGGCTGGCTGGCCTTTTTGATAGAACCATGGACTCAAACTTTCCTCTCTCAAGTTTATTCTCACTCTACAACACAAAAGCTGGCTTGTTCACTGCCCATCTTAGTGCTCCAATCATGGTGGTGGTGTCAGAGTGTCATATGTCCCATTTCCCTCAGCGTGTCATATGTCTCATTTCCCTCCCCACTTCAACACCTTGCCAGTGCACTGAGCTTTGTGCAGGTTCAGTAAGTCTGCCAGTACTGCTGGCAGATTTGGGTGGAGTGCACACGGAACTTTCTGAAAGCAAAAAATCCTTCATGAGCAAATTCCAAACTCCAGACTTCGGACTTCAGAGAGGGAGTGTATCCTATCGTCCAGACTGTATGTTGCAATGCATAGAATAAAACAGAATAGGTCCACACACGTACATACACACAAACACAGACACACACATGCATGTACACACACACACACACCAAATACATTAGACATTCCCGCCTCGTGTGATGCATTAGGCAGCATGAGCGCTCCAGTGGGCTTGACTGGCACATCTCAAGGCATGACTCGTGCGTCTGCCTACAGTTGTAGATGTCTGTCATGTCCATGAGATATTACTTATGAATGGTTATTCCACCACTGCCACCATGTGACATGTTGACAGATGACAGGACTCAGATTTCAAAGGGGTATCATATTTTTTACTAATTTTCATGAGGATTATAATCATGGGCATTAGCCATGACACCATATCTCCAGGAAGAAGTTCTGTGTGCATGTGGCTGAGACATTATTTATATAAGTGATAGCTTTGCGTGTGCATGTTGATATGGAACCAAATATAAATCCAACTTACTTTGCAAATGCTGCCCATGGAGATAGCCAGGCTGACCATATGCTCCCTGCATTCCTGGCATTGGACGCCTGATGGGAGGTAATGGCCTTGGACTCAGCATATTCTGTGGACCTGGGGAGTAACCTCCCATACTGCACAAAGACACATAATTTGACTGAACAGATATAAATTACATATGCATCCCATGCCACAAAATACACATGAATACTTTATTCTACAGTGATCTAATGCATGTGCTATTTTCAACAGCAATTTACAAGCATACAACCAAAGGATTATTTTCAAAATTTCGACTGTTTTGATTATGAAGGAAATGGCAGTAAATAACTGAATCTGAATGTAATATAATTCACTCATATGACATTTCTAGTTGTCCTGTAAAAATAAATTCAGAAGAAATATCTGTACACAATATCTGTTCAAGAAAGTGTTTTGCAAAATTAAAAAGAAACACTATTCAGATCACAAGGGGAAAAAAACAGACCACAATAACATCATAACAGAATGACAGTGATTACATATTTCTGCTTTATGAAATCACAACAAAACCAAAAGCACATGATATCAATTTCATAAGTCAAAACATAAAACTGGCAAAATTAGTTAATGTAGTTTTAAGACTTGTTGAATTTACAAAGATTTTATTGTCCCATAATCCTGTGGTTGTAGGGGAGCGAGGTGGTAGAGACCTACTTAACTCAAACTCCCATCTCCATTCCTCTTACTGCTTTCAGGTCACCTGTCACCTGTCGGCGTCACCGGGAACAGTGTTGGCCGCTGCACATGATGTCCTCACAAGTTGCCTCCAGCACTCTCGATCTTGGCTAAGTCTGACCACCTCCTGGAGTTTCCTGCCACTGATGTTTGTGATGTTTCTAGCAAGTGATGCAGGTGGCCGTCCTCTGTTTCTCTTTCCTTCCACTTTACCTTGGAGGACAGTGGACATCAAGTCTGTTCTCTCATTCAGGTATCCAACCATAAATTAGTGTCCTGAAGGCCACAAATATAGTTTAAGCTGATGCGGACTTCAACCTCAACAGTCAGATCGGAAGATGGTGGTTCTTTCTTTGTGGCAGCTGAGCCTGTTCAGTTGTTCACTCGCTCACTCAACCCTCTTCATTCTCAGACAGCTTAAACCATCAACTAACCTTCTCCAGTTACAATGGTCTTAAGCAACCCAGGATATTTCATGTCATATCTTCTGAGCCTCTTTTATATCTTGCTGGATTGCATGCCCCCCAATGAGCCCTGTTTCCTCTTGTAAGGTGGTGCCCATGATAGTGTAGTCTGTCCTGGGGTGAGGCCCAGCTATCTCCATCTCTATGTCATCCTATTCATCTTTTGATGCCAGACTGTCTGGCTAGCTCTTCGTTGGAGATGTGTTCCAGGATTCATCACACAGACTTCTACCTTTGATCCTCCGAAGCCCCTCAAGCAACTTTTAATCCTATGTATAGTTCAGTTTAACGATTGCCTACTAAATCACCGACCTCCTTTCTATCCTTTTTTCTTAAAAAAACAAATCATGTTTGATGGGGACTTGGCACTTTGAGTAGTGTGGGCCAGCACTCCACTCAAAGCGCCTTACTGGGCAGCAAGCACTGTAAAGTCCCAGGTTTGGTACCCAGATGGGCAAGTATTTTTCTCCACCTCCTCCAGATCATAAGTGGTGGTCAGGGTGCTAGTCTTTCAGATAAGATGATAAAATCAGGTCATGTGTACATTAAGTGCTTGAATGGGGCAATCCTGTGATGCACTCAATCTTGAGGTCTTGAGAGACAAATAGTGAACAAATACTTGCATACAGATTCTTAATCCTCTGCCTGCCACACCTTGTCCATCAGCATCCTGCATCCACCATCTTCCTGCACAAAGCTGGTGGATAGGGTTAGCGAGTCAAAGAGTTAAGTTTCTGCAGTTAAGAAGATAGGGTATGGGAGTCAAAGGGTTAAAAAAAAAAGGAGCACTGAGAATTTGTTGTGACAAAATACAGGCCTAAGCTTCAGTAGGTACAATCTTTAATAGAGTCTGTCAGTCCCCAAGCTGGCAACGTTTCTGGATTTTCAAAAATAACATATACTTCTGTGGAAAAAAAGGCTTATCACTGACCTCTCATTGCTCTCCTCTACCATGCCAAGAGTGGATGTGTTCATGGGTGAGCCCTGCATGCTGGCTGGGGACTGCTGGGAGCTGAGGGTGGCTCCCCCTGTGGCCGTTCCACAGCGACTGGAGTGTGTGCTGGAGAAGCTGATGCCTGTAAATCATCATGGTCATGGTTAAAGTGATATTCTGGTGCTGATCCTGCCTTACTTTGCTCATAATACATTTGTTAAGGAGAAAGATGGGCAAGGAGTTGGCATTGCTGGTTTTTGCTTTTGTTTTGATTTGTTCTTTATTTCAACTGAAATCAGTAGTTTTGGTTTGTTTTGATTTGGTGACCTTTCATCCTCAACACTTCAGTGGCAATCCATTTATTTCAGTTCTACTCTGTATTAATTGTGAAGTGGAATCCACTCTCTGTTATTCTTGCTTCTCACTGTGCCCATAGCACTCTCGACAGTGGTTAAGGGCTGGTTATGGCAAAAATCACTTTTCCTGATGTCACTGTACAATTCTATCAAGTATTTTTGTTTTGTATTTTTGTTAAAAATATCATGAAGTAACATACTTAATGATATTTTTAATGGAAGTGTAACAACAAACCAACAGCTTTCCAAATGATGATGCTTGGCTGCCTTCTTTGGTGGTTGTGCATGCTAGGCCTTAAATCATTTTTTTTTCCAGAAAGGGCAATTTTATTATTATGAATTTTTATTGTAGGCCTATAGCGCTATCCTCTAACTCTGGACTCACAGCGCATTAGACTCTACACATAATCAGACTTTTAGAGGAGCATGGGAACTCATGCTGTTAGGCGAACTGACCACATTCCTCTAAGTTGTTGCACAGTATGCATCTTTGGTGGTTGTGCATGCTAGGTGTTTTTATATTTCCATAAGCCAGTCAATCACATGATTTACAGGATCTTCAATGTGCTATTTGATATTCTGCATGTGTACACACAAAAAGGGGAGTTATACACTGGCAGGTACACACACTCGTTGACTTTGAAGATCAGAAAACTCTCCACCATTTACCCAACAGGCGGAGGTGTCTAAACGAATCAAACCTAGGACCTTCCAAATGATGTCTGATATTTACATCTTGACTACAGCACCTGTCAGTTTCATCTCGATTTTGCAGAACTTAACAAAGCACAATTTGCACATATCCCAACTGATCCTCAAAAACTAACAATGAATACTATAAGAACAACACAGTACACAATATAAATATACAAATAAAGTGAACCAACCAACAAAACAAACACACACACACACACACACACACACACACACACACAGTTCCACCAAACCAGCACACAAAACACTGTCCTCTTAGTATTTAACTCATTATTGGGGCCAGTGCAAACAGTGTACCAAAACAAACAAACAAAAAACAACAAAAACGACTCCAAAAAAAAATCACCTCCATGACCCTGGTATTTATCATTTCCACAATCAAAGGGATTACCTGCTCTGTGTCATATCTTTTGACGACAATGCCCTTCCCTTTCTCAAATACAACAGCCCCTACCTTCCATCCGTCCCCAATCGCAAGCCCAATGCCCAAGTTAACCCTTTAACTCCCTCACCCTATCCACCAGCTTCCTTGCACAAGTGTAACCTCCCTTCACCCCCTTTGTCAACCATGAGTATGATGTACCTGAGAAATAGAACTTTAATAGTGGCTCTCTAGATGTATGTATTGGATTTAACACCCCGAAGATCTCGGCCAACACACAATTCTAATCCTGCATGGTTTTGTCACCAGGTCCCTGTGCTATTCTGGTGACCGTAATCAACTTACCGACAGGAAATTGATGACAAAGTGCTGTTTTATCAGTTCAAAAATGAATTTGGCGTGCGAGCTCAAGTTTTTAAAAAAAGGCGATAAAAGTTGAACGCACTCCAGTCTGGGAGGATTTACTTTGTGTAAGCTCACTTATCTTTTTTTTAACCTTTTTTGCTTGTGTCCTGTTTTTCCCTGCTCTTTTCATTCTTATTTTGTTGTTGTTGTGAACTATCTTTGAGTGAATTGGTTTAGGATCTTTTAAAGTTATTTTACAGTTTTTGTGTTTGTGTTTTTTTTGGTCAATTAAGAACATTACAGTGTCATATCAAGCAAAAACAGTTAAATGTACAACAAAAACAGATAAATAGAAAGACCACATATCATCAACATGAAGACATAACTTTAAGATTTTGAAGATTATAGATGGTGATGCTTCATAAAAGAAAAAAATTCCACTCTTTTATACATAAAAAGTACTAATAAAACAAACAAACAAACAACACGCAGTTAACAAGTCTGGAGTTTGCAATCTGATCAAGGACTTGTACTTGGATAAGTCCATATAAGCTCCATCTAAATCGGCCAGAGATGATAAAATAAAATAAAATAAAATAAAATAAATAAAATAAAATAAAATGAAATAAACTAAAATAAAATAAATAAAATAAAATAAACTAAACTAAATACATAAACAAATAGAAAATAAATACATAAACAAACAGATATATAAATAAATAAAAATAACATAAAATAAAATAAAACAAAATAAGATAAAATAAGATAAATAAAATAACATAAAATAAAATTAAAATAAATTAAAACAAAATAAAATAAAACAATATATAAAAAATCACCTGGGACTTGCCTGAGAGTTGAACCTATGACCCTTGCATTATTAGTATGGTGCTATAACGAATGGACTTACAGGGTCTACTCGAAAAAAAAAACCAGAAAAAAAGCTGTGGCACCCAGAGAGTCGAATCCACAACTCCTTGCAAGACAAATACAAGACACTAAACAAATGTTCCCTGTCATTTTCTGTCTGACCAAAATTTTACAATTAAAAGTAAGTCTCAAACACAAAATGGACAATTGCAGTGATGCACATCTGTGTTAAACACAAATGAATGAATCCATTATCAGTATCTCAGACACAAAAATGGATAAATTCACACAGCGTTAATAGATGGAATCAATTGTAAATCTCTGTCTGAAACACCTATGGAAAAACAGTTACAGGTCTAGGTCTGATTTGCCTGAATACCTGCTCCTGATGGGTAAAGGATGGAGATTTTTCTGATCTCCAAGGTCAACATGTGTGCAGGCCTGTCAGTGCCTAAACCCTCTTTGTGTGTGTGGGGGCATGTTAAAGATCCTGTAAATGTCACTGTCCAATGACTTAACAGAAACATGAAAATACTCAGCAAGCATGCCCACTAAAGATGAAGTCGGCATACTGCGCAGTAACACAGTCTGCATAGTGCAGGCAACACAATGTGCATGCATGTATCCAAAAATAATCAGAATGCTAATAAAGAAGGAAAAAAAAGTTGTAATAATTGATGATGGAATCAAATGTCTCTGTCCCAACACAAATGATTAAATCTATACAAGTGTGTGTGTGTGTGTGTGTGTGTGTGTGTGTGTGTGTGTGTGTGTTGTGTGTGTGTGTGTGTGTGTGTGGTGTGCGTGTGTGTGTGTGTGGTGTGTTTGTGTGTGTGTGAGTGCAAGATGTGTGTGTGTGTGTGTGGTGTGTGTGTGTGTGTGTGTGTGTGTATGTGTATGTGAGTGCAAGCATGTGTGTGTGTGTGTGTGTGTGTGTGTGTGTGTGTGTGTGTGTGTGTGTGTTGTGTGTGTGTGTGTGTGTGTGTGTGTGTGTGTGTGTGTGTGTGTGTGTGTGTGTGTGTGTGTGTGTGTGTGTGTGTGTGTGCGCGCACATACTTTTAATCTCATCTACTTCTTTCTGATAAACAATTCTGCACAACTCAGCACTAAATTCTGTGAACATAAGGGAGCATTGTTATCAGCCCCATCAATCGTCATAAAAGTGCTGAAAATATTTATGGTGGAATAAGGTGTCAGTAAGTGTGTGAGCAAGTGTGAGACTGAGTGACAGAGTGAGCATGCATGCATGTGTGTGTGCATCGGTGTGTGTACGGTTGTGTGTGTGTGTGCGCGTGCATATGTGTGTAAATACAAGTTAGTATAAGAACCCTTTGAATATGTTGGTACGGGGTTGGGTTGGAAGTGCTTTCAAAAAATGGGGGTACACAGGCACACGCTCGCAAGCACAAACACACACACACACACACACACACACACACACACACACACGCACAAACAAAGTGGGAAAGAGATAATACACATTCAAACATGTCTTGACATGAATACTTTCAGTCTGCAGAGTTAATACATTCATCTCTGACTGCTGCATGCATATGTGTGAGTGAGATAATAACTGACAGATCTGGGTAGAGCGCATATGTGTCACAGTGAGAACGTGCATGTAAGTTTGTGTATGTGTGAGCATATGCATGTTGTGCAGGTGTGTTTGTGAGTCTCTGTATGTGCCAATGTCTATGACTGTCCTAACAGAAACATAAAAACGTATAGTGTGTGTAATTCTATGTGCTGTGTGTACACAAATATATATGCACCACACACACACACACACACACACACACACACACACACACACACACACACACACACACACACACACACACACACACACACACTCATTCTGTGTGTCTCTCTCTTTCTTGCATCAAAGCCCATGGCTGGCATACAGAAAACCATCTGACTCCAACTCTCTTTCTCAAGTTGCACACACGCACACATACACGAATGCACACACAAACACTTTCTCTCTCATTCTCTCTCTATCTCTTTTTCTCCGTCTTGTATTATGGCCCATGGCTAATGTACAGCAAACCATCTGCCTCAAACTTGATCCTCAACTCTCTATGCAGAAATTCATCACTCAAATCTATCAGTCTTGTTATTATCAACTGTAATGTTTCAGCTATATTCACTGTTATCTTTCAATTTCAGCAGCACCTAAACTTGCAACTTCTTTGATCTTGTCTCACATGGATTATTGTAACTCTGCTTTCTGGCTTGCCTGCTACTTCTGTTACATGCCTCCAGCGTATTCACAATTCTGAGGCCTGTCTTACCCCATGTAAAAAAAAAAGGCATGATCATGTCACTCCCTTGCTTGACTTTCTCCACTGACTGCCATTTCTCTAAGAATTTCATACCAAATCAGTACATTATGCTACAAAAGTATCAATGGCACTGCACCTATTTATATTTATGACCATCTCCGAATGTACACTCCTGCCTGACCTTTCCATTCTGCTTCTTTGAAGTTCATTAGAAATTCGTTCAAGAGGGATTCTCTGCACTTGGCTTCTGATACTAACTGTTACGAATGTCTTGAAGCAGATGTACCACAGAGAGTCACCACTCTTTTCTGTGTGTGGTCAATACAAGTGGAACAAGCATTCCGTCTATTTCATAGTCGCATACTCTGTCTTCCTTCAAGTCTAGCTTCAAGACATACTTTTTTGTCCAGCAGTGATTTCCCCCTCTACATGCCCACTCTTTTGCTCCACTCCCCTCCAGTGCTTTATGCCCTGGAGTTTTGGTCATTGTTGGGTGACTGCTTTGGTGAATGATGGGAGTGCATGCTCTAGTCTGATTCTTGTATCAAGATTAAAAATGTCATTATTATTATTATCATCATCATCATCATCAGTTATTTTTATCATTATTATTATTATTATTACTATTATTGTTGTTGTTGTTATTATTAACAACTCTCTCTCTCTCTCTCTGTTACCAACTGCCAGACACAGATCCATGCAGTGAATGATTACACACATACAAACAACTCTCTCTCATTCATGTATATACACATACATTCTTTGCATTCACTTACTGGGATAGATATCAGATGAAGTACCAGGCACGGATCCGTGTGGTGATCTACCCAAACCGCTGTCTGTGTGATCCATCGGTGATCCTTCTGGGCGCAGCTGGTGAATGGTCAGGCAGTCATTGAGGATGTCACCACCCAGAGATAATTCACCATCCTTCTTCAGCTAAAACAGATATACAGTGATATGTGGTGAATATGGAAATATTTTGTGACAAATGGCCACATAAAATGCATAACAATGAATTCTACAGACAGACTGGTGAAAGTTTTTACATTCTTACATAAAATATTTTGTTAAATGTTTACACACACACGCATGTAACAGAAGTAGCAGGCAAGCCAGAAAGCAGAGTTACAATAATCGATGTGAGGCGTGGACAGTCAACAAGCAAAGCCAGAACAAGATTGAGGCAGCCGAGATGTGGTTTCTAAGAAGAATGTTGAGAGTTCCATGGACAGCAAAGAAAACAAACGAGACAGTCTTGACGGAGGCAGACACAAGTAGATCACTGATAAGGAAGATTAGGAAAAGACAGGCAACATTTATAGGCCATTTTATGAGGAAGGGGGATTTGGAGCACCTGGTCACAACGGGAAAGCTGGAGGGAAAGAGAGCACCAGGGAGACCCTGGGAGAAAATGCTGGACGGACTTGCAGATTGGCTGGGGATGGGGAGGATGGGGGAGATGCTAGGGGCAACGAGAGATAGAGACAGATGGAAGTCCATGATCATCAACGCCATGCGGCAGGGCACCTGATAATGATGATGATTACACACACACACACACACACACACACACACACACACACACACACACACACACACACACACACACACACACACACACACATATGTAAAGAATAAAAGGAAAAGGAAATATTGGTTGGGCAGTTTAACAGGTGGAGGGACAGGATTGGGACAAAAGTCATTTTCAAACACAAAACACAGTGAGCTAAGAGTTGGCTTCCTAGAAAAGGGCTCAGCACAGATGAGTATCTCTTTACAATGTTCCATCACTGTACCAATCCCCAAACAGGATCTAACGTATATGGATGGTTAATGGGACTACACAATGCTTTTGTGTGCTCAATACAAAGTGTTGACTACTTTAACTAGTCCATTAACATTATTGAACATATTCTTCTGTCAAAGTAAAATCAAAATCAAACAGAAAACATCAACTTGAGAGAATGGTAGGTGAGGAGGTGAAGTTAACTTGAAGAGGGATTTCTTGTCTTGTTTTTTTGTTTTTTGTTGTTGTTCTTTTACATTTAAGTCGGGGGTTGTTATGTGAATTTGCACTGTGTGTCTTGTAAGCTTCAACCACTCAATTATATGAATTTCTCTGACACACAAGTCAGCCTATCATTTTCTTTGTTGTGCGGATTTGCTGATTTTCAACAGCTTGATATGTTCTTTCGGTTGGAAGTTCTGGGTTCGAACCTGCATGAATAGGCCCTACTGCTTGGCGGGTAAAAGTGGAGATTTTTCTGTCTCCCAGGTCAACATTATGCATTCGCACACAGAACATCAAATATGCATGTTAAAGATCCTATAAGCCATCTCAATGTTCTGTAGCTTACATAAACATCCAGCATGCACACCCATGAAAACAGAGTATGACTACCTTAATGACAGGGTAAAAAACAGCACTAATGAAAAAGTATGTGCAGATATTCAATTACAGTGGGAGCTGCAGCCCACAAAAATGTCTACCGCTGATGGAACACTTGAAAAGAAAAGAAAAGAAAGAAGAGAGGTTCGAAATTAATGTGCATAAAGTTGTTTAGTCATTGTGCACAAGACATAGAATTTTTTTCTTAATCCACTGCCTCAAATTTCTTTTGTAATCATTCCTGACATTTCTGAGTCCTTTGCATGTGGTTTGCTCTTTTAATTTCATGATCAAAGTCTTATGAAATGTGTTGAAAAATTATAGAAGGGAAACGAAACTTTATTTTTAAAAGTCTCAATCAGAATGTGTTCAAGAGGGCCAATTCCATACAGGCTCCACCCAAATCTGCCAATGATAATCTGCCGACTTCTTGATCCTGTGCAAACACTATGTGCTGGAAGGATCTTAACCTTTTGACTCCTGCACCTTATCCATCAAATGCAAAAACCTAACGCTCTGACTCCCTCATCCTGTCCATCAGCTTCTTGCAAGATAGAATGTGAGAGTCAAAAGGGTTAAAACAGAAGTGAGAAGGATGGAACCTATGAAACACTAAGCTCATCATCATCATGTGCCCTGCCGCATGGTGTTGGCAATCATGGCCCTCCACACGAATCTATTCCCTGTTGCAAGTACATCTCCCACACTCTCTGTCCTCAGCCACACTGCAAGTCTGTCCAATATTTTCTCCCTGGGTGTACCTGGTACCTGGTGTTCTCTTTCCTCCAGCTTTCTTGTTGTGACCAGGTGCTCTAATTTTCTCTTTCCTCATAAAATGTCCTGTAAATGTTGCTTGTCTTTTCCTAATCTTCTTTATTTATGATCTTCTTGTTTCTGCTTTCTTCAAGACTGCTTGTTTGTTTTCTTTGCTGTCCATGGAACTCTCAACATTCTTGAGAAACCACATTCAGTTACCTCAATTTTAACACTAAGCTACCACCAGGTTCCTTTGAAAAAAAACAACAGAAACAGAGGGCACTATCTGACATTAGGATAACGAAACACAAATCACACAATCTCACAGAGAGAGAAAGACTCTCTCTCTCTCTCTCACACACACACACACACACAGAGAAACAAACACACACACACAACACACACACACACACACACACACACACACACACACACACACACACACACACACACACACACACACACACAACTGCAACAGAAAAAATACAACCACACCACATACAACTGCTACAAGTTAACAGAACAAGTTGACTGACTGTCAAAGTTAGGAGGACCAGCAGATGGCAAAGTATCACACAGAATCCAAATTTATAGTCTGGCTGAGAATGCCTAATCATAAAAAAATCCAGAAAAGCTGTTTCCTTTATGATATTTCTCCCTGAGAAAAGCAGATAAGCCACAAAACACAGCATCCAAAACCATGACACAGAGCAGCATTTTGTTGTTGTACATTTCTCACTATAGTATGCAAGCATTGTTTACCCTATAAACAGTATAATTCAGAGACATCGTCATACCCCATCAATACCACATACATTTCTGGGACATTTGTATTACAAACAGGACAAATATATTGGCATATACACTTTCTGGGACATTTGTATTACAAACAGGACAAACACATTGGCATATACACTTTCTGGGACATTTGTATTACAAACAGTACAAACACATTGGCATATACACTTTCTGGGACATTTGTATTACAAACAGACAAACACATTGGCATATACACTTTCTGGGACATTTGTATTACAAACAGGACAAATATATTGGCATATATACACTTTCTGGGACATTTGTATTACAAACAGGACAAATATATTGGCATATATACACTTTCTGGGACACTTGTATTACAAACAGGACAAATGCACTGGCACTACATAAAAGGCAAATTGCAAATCATAAGATATCTTTGTGGGCATGACCATGACAAATTGTAACGATCAATTCAAAAATCCTTGATACCGATACCATACTGTCAATACATGCACACACACACACACACACACACACACACACACACACACACACACACACACACACACACACATTATGGCTGAAACCAACCAACCTCCTTACTGAAACGGAGGATGAAAAACAGACCTCAAGAAACAGAGGGTTCACAGGTACATGTCTATTTATGAAAAACAGTGTGTATGTGTGATACACATGAACAGAGACAGACAGACAAGAGGGACAGACAAGACAGAGAGAGAAGAGAGAAAGAAGAGAGAGAGAGAGAAAGAGAGAGAAAGAGAGAGAGAGAGAGAGAGAGAGAGAGAAGGTCTCTCTTCTGTTGATATGTCACAATCCATCCCCCCCCCCCATCCCCACCCCCCCTTTCAGATATTGAAAATGGAGAATGGAGAAACCACACGTTACAAAACAGCAAACAAGTGGCACAAGTTCAGTTTTCCACACTTGACATGGTGCACAACAGCACAAGACCTTATCACAGCTGATAGAGATCAATAACAGCTAAATCATCAATACCTGGCTAATAACAGATCAATATCGCTTTCGACAAGCGCTAATAAAACAGACGCCACAGCACGGATAAGAAAGCTGGCTATGACTGACTGTGCCATTTTCCTTTGCACTCCAAACCTTGGCGACATAAAATCACTTGCTCCTCCCTCACCCACCCTGCAACCCATTCACCTAAATCTCTTTCTTTCTTTTTCTTTCTTCTTCTTTTTTTTTTTTTCAATCTGCTCTTTATTAAATGAAAACAGACATTTCAGTCAACTTGTCGTTTCCTTGTGCTTATCTCAGGATTAAAAGCATCAACGAGGACTTGTCAGCTGTTTATAGATTGATCAATTATTTCTGAACAAATCTGAGTCATCTGTTCAGAGAAAAGATACTCGTAAATGAGTAAGTTTGAAAATTGAATCATGTGATCACTTTGTGAGTGCTACAGACACAGCCACTATTTAAATCACTGTCTCAAAAACATGAGAAAATTGTAATAATTTCAATTACTATATAATTCAGATAACATTCTCACATACACTTATCACATGCATGCATACATGCACACACAAACACATACATTCTCATAGAAGAATATGCAACGAACAGATGAGCAAGGAAACAAAAGAAAGAGCAGAAAGAGCAATTGACTGTTGTAACACTTTGAATGAGGAAAAAATAAAATGATGAAAGTGATGTAAAATGTTTTGTTCAATAATTACCCGCTTCTTTTGTTGCTGGTCCCGGCCGTGATTCTTGAAGTGTTTTCGCAGAGAGCTTGGGTCTGTGTAACGCTTGTTGCAACCAGGGACACTGCATGCATAGGGTTTCTACACACACAGCAACATACTGCATTACCAACTGTTCATAATTATGGCCTGTACTCTATCACTTCAGTGTACAGTATCATACCCTAACTGTACTTTGGAGGACACTCCACTGCATGTCCAACTGCATACCACACAACAGAATCTAAAAACAACATCAGATCCTTGGCACAAGATTTATGATCTGACCCGCTTTACGAACAAGAAGAACAAATGTGACCTGCCAGCACGAAATCAGTCTTAGCTAGCATTTTGGGTATTTTGAGATACACATATCACTGGAAAGTGTACATTCTGCTAATTATTTTGGTACTTGAATAAAGCTTGTACTAAAAAAAAAAAAGTAGAAGTTATGTATGTTTAATGTCATTAAGTTGTATAATGGCCATTTTGAGAAAATGGCCTCTAAAGTCTTTAAGTACTCTCCTACACATTTTCCTTCAATTTCTTCATTTGGTGGCTTTGACCCGGTCTGTTTCTAATTTTAGCTGTCATTATCTCAAACGTGCACCAAAGAGTTTTCTGTCAGTATATTACATGTGGAACAGAAAGCAAAGGTAAGGGGTTGGAACTAAACAGCAGGAAGACTGAAGTCATGGTGATCAGTAAAAAACATGAAATCCTCTCCTGCAAAATAACAGCAAATGGCACAACCTTGACACAGGTTAATAAGTTCAAATACCTGGGAACGTCATTTCATCAGACGGCAGATGCACATCGGAAATAGCTGGCAGAATCGGCCAAAACAGCATTCAAGAAGATGACAAGCATTCTTACCAACAAATGCCTATCAATTAACATCAGAAAGAGAGTCCTTGAGTGTTATATAGAACCAATACTGTAGTACGGATGCGAGGCGTGGACAGTCAGCAAGCAAAGCCAGAGCAGGATTGAGGCAGCCGAGATGTGGTTTCTCAGAAGAATGTTGAGAGTACCATGGACAGCAAAGAAAACAAACGAGACAGTCTTGATGGAGGCAGACACAAATCGATCACTGATAAGGAAGATTAGGAAAAGACAAGCAACATTTATAGGCCATTTTATGAGGAAGGGGGATTTGGAGCACCTGGTCACAACGGGAAAGCTGGAGGGAAAGAGAGCACTGGGTAGACCCAGGGAGAGAATGCTGGACGGACTTGCAGAGTGGCTGGGGATGAAGAGGGTGGGGGAGATGCTGGGTGCAACGAGAGATAGAGATGGTTGGAAGTCCATGGTACCATGCGGCAGGGCACCTGAGATGATGATGATTAATGTGGGTACTGTACAGAATACGAGACAAAATAGGTACTTTTGGTAGGAAATTGCATTCTTTCTGCTGCAATCAGTGCATTAAAATACCATTTTAAATTGATCAATAATACTTTTTCAAGAAAAAAATTTCTGTGGGGGATAGATTATAGTCCACAGAAATCAATTTTGAGAAAAAGTCATAACACCCCAGATAGACCCTCAGTCACTTTTCAGCTCCTAGTGCTGTTCGACTGACTGGAGTTAAGACTGAATTGGTGGTGGGAGGTCACAAATATTGTAGTCATATTTTTGCATCTTACTCACTCTCGAATGCTACACCGCATTCCATTAGTTTTTCTCAGTTTTGTGTACTCTGTAATAATTCACCACACTGCATTCAGTTTCTGTAATAATGCACTGCACAGTATTCAGTTTCCTCAAATTTGTTTTCAATCTGATAATTTTCCCTCCCCTTTCAATGAAAATACCCCTCTGTCAATGATACGAAAAATCATTTACGAGCTTCTACATCAAGTTATGTATAATACACAAGAATCATAACAGTGCACATCACATCAACTTACAATACATATGACAAAAGCAGCTAACATTACAGTGTTTTCTTATCTTTGTTTAGAAGACTTCAAATATCAACAGAGGTAATAAAAGGGTGGCTATGTATGGTGTTAAACTGTACTGTATTGTAACCAGAAAAAGCACAAGAGAAGAATACGAACGCTTATTTAATACAACAAGACAAGACAGGCGCAAATTTTTGGCCAAATGGCCTTTGTCAAACGTAAGATTACAAACAAACAAACACCAGATACAAAAATTTTGAGAAAAAGACTGAAACTTCTCTGTACTGTATTGTGTCATACTTTTTGTCACAACAGTTTTTTGTGAGTAAGTCAAATCTGACCATGAGCTCCACGGAGACAGCACAATACCACAGTAATAAAGGATGCATTCCACAAGGACAACACAGCATCAGCGTATCACCCTTTTCTTTTCTGTTACATGCGCTAATTTTGTTTAGTTATTAAAACTGCTTTAGCACTGATACTGTTTCATGCCCTTTCGTTTTGTTTTCTTTTCCTACATGTGTGATTCTGTTTTCCTGTTACAGTGACATTTCAACACAGAATTTGCCTGGGACAACACACACTCTCTCTCTTTCTCTCTCATTCTCTCTTTCTCTCTCTCTCTCACACACAAACACACACACACAACACCCCCACACACACACACACACACACACACACAAACACATACAGATACACATACTCAAAAGAGTAATCAAATAAATTCACTAATTAAACAAAAAATCTACATACATCAGTACATACTCATAATAACTGAAATCATATACACCATCCTCCCTAAAAAAAAATACAGCAACAACAACAACACACACACATTTGTCTAAAAGCACATATGTGAAAAGATGTTAAAAGAAATAATGAACACACACACACACACACACACACACACACACACACACACACACACACACACACACACACACATACAGTATCCTGATGGGTACGCTGGTGCTTGGCCCTGTCAGAAGAGTTGGAGAAGGACTTGTTACAGCCGTCATGCTGACACAGGTAGGGGCGCTCCCCTGTGTGAGAGCGCAGATGGATTTTCAGTTCTCCAGCCGTGAAAATGCTTTGTTGCAGTTCTCAAACTGAAACATATATGATATATCTCATTGCATCTAATTCCATCACAAGTTCATTCAAAGGACAGTGGTAATATTTTGTTTAGTTCAACCTTTGTTTGAAGTCACTTTAGTTTGCTTTTCACTTTCAACTGTTTTATCATCTGTGTGTTTCATGGGAAGAAAATGCAAGGGGGCTGCAGAGGGTAGATTGTTTTTGTGGCATTTATATGACGCATATTTACCTATCTTTCTCCTAAAATTGTTTGTAAGGCAACAATGTAGCAGCAAGGATTTCTCTCCTGTTTTACAATGGATTTAAAAAAAAAAAGTCTGGAGTACAAGGTCTGCCAAACAGAAAACTGTGACGCATAAATTTTGAATAGTCATGCCCCATTACTCATCAAGGCTGGTAGACCCTGCTGATAGAGACATACTCAAAATATGATGTCTTGAGTTCAATCCTAGCATGCAACATGAAAACTAGCTGGTTTGATGCCCATCTTAATGTGCCAATCATTCTGGTGGTATCAGCTTTGTATTTCAGAGTCCTGTTCTCCTTATCCCTCCTCAGTTTCAAAAGCTTATCAGCTTGTAGGGTTTGTGCAGGCTTAAGGAATCTGCCAGGTAATTATTGGCAAATTCAGATGGAGCACATACGTATTTGCCTGAATGCAATGAATCCCTTTTAAAGAAACTCTAATCTCCATTATTCTCGTCACAACAGAGCCATGTAACTATGAATATCTCTAGTCACGGAAGCTGAAAATGTGCAAATGCTTCAAAACAGATTTATCAATTGTAATGATAACACTTTGACTAACTTCACAATAAACTATAAAATAAATATCTATCTCAATAAGAAATCTCAATCTTTAACTAACTTTACAAGACACGCCTAGTTCAATAAAAAGTCCCAGTAAATATGGCAGACATTTTTTTTTTTTACCTTTCAAGGTCTTTGCGTACACTCAAGACATGTCTAAACACATAAGAAATGGGCAAAATGGAACTGTTAGGAAAGTTTAACAATCTGAACATTTTTTAGTTTTTATACATGTGTGTGTGAGTGTGCACATGTGTGCGTGTGTGTGTTTTCTCTCTTCTCTATGAGAAATTTCCCTTCAGGGTGTGGGGGAATGGGAAACAAGTTGAACTGAAACATGGTTCTTGTGTTTGAATGTGAGTGAGCCGGTGTTACACTTTTACAAACAATGTATCAGCCAGAACTTCTCTACATGCAGTGGGTCTGTTTTCAAGATCAAAGGTTCACTCTGATATACAATTAACAATGACGCAGCATTGCTACATGTGAAGAACTTTCTTTTCGTGACTCTGTCATTTTTACTTAAGCACAGCTGTACTGCTGGTCACAAGGGATAAGACAACAACAAAAAATAAAAACAAACAAACAAAAAAGTAAAGACATGTTCAGGGCATCATTTGGCTTATATATAAACTGAAAAAACTTTTTTCCTACAGAGTGCCGATGGCATCTTGATGGAAAATTACCCCCAAAACAGAGTGCATGATGCCGTTATCCCATGCACTATATGCAAACATAGACTAAATACGGATCTTAAACACACACACACACACACACACACACACACACACACACACACACACCACACACACACACAAGGATATGGTGTTGCAGTTTCTCAGTTATCTTCCATTGTTCTTTATAAACAGATCACCTCCCCTTTTCAACCTTCCCACACTTCTTTGTTTTGTTTTTCAATAATGAGAGGGAACAAAACAGTCAAATTTCTCAATATTCCAGTATAATGTGACCTTTAAAGTGCACAGTAGACAAGTGGACAAATGTCAGACTTCCAATTAGAAGTCCCTGGGTTTGATCCGCCTAGACACCTCCACCTGGTGGGTACGTGGGGATTTTTCTATACTCCCAGGTCAGCTTGTGCACAGACCTGTCAGAAGGCAAAAACCCCTTTGTGTGCATACGCAGGCAGAATATCAAATATGCACATTAAAGATCTTGAAAGTCTTGTCAGTGGCTGGCTTACTGAAACATGAAAACACCCAGCATTCACACCCACCAAAGATGCAGAGTATGTGTAACAAGGAGTCACGTCTCTATGTTATCATGTCTGTGTGTCGATGTCTACATGTTGACGTGTCTATAGGTTATCTCTTTATTTCAAAGAGGGCTCATACATCACCGAGTCCATATGTCACCTGGTTTTGTCTATATGTTAACGTGTCTATAGGTTATCTCTTTATTTCAAAGAGGGCTTATACGTCACTGTGTCTGTATGTCACCTGGTTTTTCAGTGAGGCTCTGTACATCATCGTTTCCCCTCTAAGAGGGCTCAATGGTTAGTGTCTATATGTCACATTTTTCTTTGAACGAAAGTCCTATATCATGTATCTGTCATTGCATTTATATGTCAATTTCTTGGTGTGTACTAGGGATGTCTTTATGATGTTCTGATGCTGATCTTGAAGAGTGTTCTGTGCAGTGTTTTAGTGTTTTCTAGGTGTATTCTAGGTGTTTCCTGGGAACTTTCTAAAGGTGTTCAAGGTGTGTTCCAGACAATTTCTGGGTGTGATCTTGGGTGTTTTAGGAGTGCTCAAGGGATGCTCTGGGGATTCTTTTTTTTAAAACTAAGTTCTTAGAAGCATTTCTGAGTGTATAGAGATTTCTCTCTGTTCTCAAGCGTTTCTAGAGTGTTCCACAGACTTTGCTGACCATGTTCCAGCGGTGTTCTATTCTATCGATGAGCTGGAGTGTTCTGGAATGTTCCAGAAGTTTTGATTCAAGAGATTTTCTTGGGATGATAAGTGGCATTCTAAAGGTGTCTCAGGGGTGTTCAAGCATTCCAGAGCACCTCTAGAGACCACAAAAACACAACTGGAACACTCCAGAACATTGCTGAAACACTCCTGAATACAACCTGAACAATTCCAGAACACTCTAAGAGCACCCCCCAAAAACACCACTGGAACATTCCAAAACTGCCCTACAGCAGCCTAAAAACACTGCTGGAACATTGAAAAACGCCCCTAGAGCAGCCCCAAAACACTACTGGAACACTCCCAAACAAACATGAAACATTCCAGAAAACCCTTGGTACACGTGAGAACACCCACATCATATCTACAGATACCTACAACAAAAACAAAAACCCACTTGAATAGCCAACATCCTTAGAATATCTCATAGCACCACAGGAATATCCCTTGAGCGACCATGGAACAACGGCACACCCTTCCAGCACCATCAGAACACCTCTAGAACATCCACTTAGCAACCCAGAACATCATGAGCAATGCCAGTGCCCCACTGGAATACCTTTAGAACACTAAGAGAAAAGGTGACACACAGAACCCAGGTTGAAACAAAAAGGTGACTATAGACATGGTGGCATACAAAGATGGTGACACACACTGAAAGTGGCATGGTGCCATCACAGACACGATGACAGACAAGCTTCTGCAGTAGTAAGAAACTCTGGGAGAGCTGGACAGCAGAAGGTCCTAAGAGAAGAAACCCCGACAAGCAAGCATTTCTGCGCTTAACTCCTGACACTCTAAAAGGTCATCACAGACATGATGACAAACAGGCATGCTTCTGCAACAACACAGTGGAATGTGATCAGTTCACTTGGTGGCTTGAGTTCTACATGTTCCCACTAAAATGTCTGTGTGTACTGCACAGTGAGTCCAAATGAGTTTGAAGAATAGCTATATAAAAACGATTTATATATAATACTTAATAGGATAAGGATGCATAAAGATAATGACTGCTGATAAATCTTAAAATGCAAAAATGTATGGACAGTTTTGGCAGTTTGTCAGAAAAGCAAGAGCCAAAAGTGCACCTGGAGGAGATGGCGTGTCCTACAAGGTTTTCAAGTATAGCGACGAGTTGAGGCACACCCTTTTTGAGATGCTGAGAGCTTTGTGGGAAGACAAGGAGCTTGCTGAAGGTTGGTGCAGAGCAGAAGGAGTGTACCTACCAAAGGAACAGAATGCAGAGATTATAGGACAGTTCCGACCCATCTCCATCATCAATGTGGCGTGCAAGATCTTCATGGGAATACTTGCGAAGAGGACTGTGGCATATCTGCAAAGCAACGGCTATGTGGATGAGAGCGTGCAGAAAGCTGGGATACCAGGGATCCCAGGATGCATTGAACACTCTTTTACGATCTGGGATGCAATCCAGGAGGCCAAGAAAACGAAAGGAAGCCTAAGTGTGGTTTGGTTGGATCTGGCGAATGCCTACGGATCCATTCCCCATGAACTGCTGATGAAAGCAATGGACTTCTTTTACATCCCGCACGAGGTGCAAGGCATCACGAAAGAATACTACGGTAACTTCCAGATGCGATTCTCGACTAAAGACTTCATAACTGAGTGGCACCGATTGGAGATTGGGATCGCAGCCGGCTGCACTATATCTGTCATCTGGTTCATCCTGGTGATGGAGATGCTACTGAGATCTGCAGACTGCGCTGAGGAAAAAGCAAAGGTGAGATCACCAAAGAAAGCCTTCATAGATGACGTGACCTTGCTGACAAGAGATACGGACACAATGCAGGGTGTTTTGACTCGGCTGGATGAGCTGATCACTTGGTCCAGGATGAAGTTTAAAGCCAAGAAATCTAGAAGCCTGACTATTCACAAAGGGAAGCAGAAGCAACAGAAGTTTACAATTGCAGGGGAACAGATGCCTACAGTAAAAGAGCAATCTGTGAAAAGTTTGGGACGGTGGTATGCAGGAACCCTGTCAGACAGGAGTCGGGATGTGGAGATCATGAACAGGCTAAAGATGGGCTGAAAGCGATGACCAAACAAAACTGCCAGGAAAGTATAAGATATGGTGTTTACAGTTTGCACTCTACCCTCGACTGGCATGGCCGCTGATGACGTACGAGGTCGCCGTGTCGAAAGTTGAGATGATCGAGAAAACATGTAACACCTACATCAGGAAGTGGCTGGGGCTGCCTCGCACAACCAACACATCAGCCCTGTACAGGCAGAAGGGAGCGCTCCAGCTACCCCTCACATCCATCGTGGAAATCTACAAGGCAGGAAAGATCAGGACTGTGATGATGCTGAGGGAGTCGAGGGATCAAAAAGTCAGCGACGACCCACCAGAAGTCAGAACAGCGAGAAAATGGAATGCGGAGGATGCGGCTGACGAGATCATCTCTTCGTTGGAACATGGCGACATTGTAGGTCCAGCACAGACGGGCAGGTTGGGACTTGGCAACGGCGACTTCAGACCTTTTGGGAAGATGTCCCAACGAGACAGAAAAGCAGCTGCAGCAGGGCAGGTGCGAAAGAATGAGGCTGAAAGGCGAGAAGTTCACCTCATCCAGTGTGCTCAACAAGGGCGGGTGACCGGGTGGGAGGAGCATGTAGTGGAAAGAAAGATTGGATGGAGTGAGATCTGGGAGTGGAACACATCGAGGTTAAGCTTTCTTCTCCGGTCCACCTATGATGTTCTGCCTTCACCAGTGAACTTAGTCAGATGGAAGGTCCAGGAAGATGACAAGTGCAGGTGCGGCAAACTAGGAACTATGAAGCATATCCTCTCAAACTGCCATCTGGCCCTGAATAGATACACCTGGAGACACAATGAAGTGCTCAGGGTGTTTACCAAGATGGCGAAGGAGCAGGTGGAGGAGGGAAAATACGCTCTTAAGCCGCAGAAACAAGGACTGGGCAAGATCATGTTTGTACCGCAAGGAAGCAAGGTTCCTGATGGAAAGAAGGCAAGCGAGGCCACGGATGGCCAGTGTGGTGGTCTGTGGGAGGTAGCCGCAGACCTTGAGGGCTGCGAGAGATTCTTCCCCATCCCAACAACGAAGAAGCCAGACCTGGTGGTATGGAGCAAGGAAGGGAGAGAGGTGCACCTTGTGGAGCTGACGGTGCCCCACGAAGACAATTTCAGGGCTGCACACGAGCGGAAGGAGAATCGCTACGAGACTCTTGTCGATGAATGCGAGGAGGCGGGATGGAAAGCAACACACTTCCCAGTCGAAGTCGGCTGCAGAGGTTACATCGCAAATAGCGTCAGAAAGTGGATGAAAGTGGCTGGACTTGGTCCGAAGAAAGTGAAAACCATGACAAAAGCTCTACAGAAGACCGTAGAGAAAGCAAGTCATTGGATCTGGTTGAAGAGAGAGGGCACCTCCTGGAGCGAGTCCTGACGGTTGATGGCAAAGGCATACACTGATACAGTCGAACTGGCAGGGAGACCTCACATCGGTGAGGGGGCTCGGTGCGTCATTGAAGCTGTAGAGAGGAAGAGCCCGAAACAGCGACGCATTCTCTCCTGATGATCTCCACACCAGAGTCCGGCCCTCGGAGCTTTCGACTGTTAGCAGTGTAAGCTGTTTTCAATGATTTATGTAAGCTTACTTCTGTATGTGGCATACCTCTGAGATTACATGTGACACTGCCCCTGCACGTCAGAATAAGCAGCTGATTCATTTTATAAGCAGTAATTTACTGCTACGGCTGTAATGGATTGGTTTTCTTTTGTGTATCACATTTCCATTACTTAAAAAGGGCAGTTTCTTTTTAATCTGGCACGGGATTTGTGCAACAAGATACCATTAAGAGGACTTTTTGCCAGATTTACTCCAAACAACACACACTCCTCCTGAAACCTATATCTTACAGGGCACCATTGAAACAGTGGTGTCAGTATATCATGGGTTCCCAGCGCGGCCAAAAGGTTGGTGTCAAACTGTAACTGGACCGATAATACTGAATGTTTGTATGCCAAGAAAACAGGATTTAGCTGGCCCCTAACCTATCTGAGCGGAGATAGGGTGTGTATGATAACGCAGTGTTTGACTATTCTGGGAGCGATAGCCATAATGTTTGGGTATTGAAGTGGTAACTACATGTGTCAAACGTTGGCTGCGAAACTAGCTGTGTCCGCTGGTTTCAGTCCCTCTGGTCTGAGCTGACCTGTATACTTATGATAGCATGGCGCCTCCATACTCCACTAGTCGGTATAACTGTCTGCAATAGTATTTGATTTGTAATTATAAATTGTGTTTGTGATTGTCTGACACTTCTGTGGATGAATGCCAACAATGTTAAGCATCTGATCAGAATGTCAATAGGATATATAATTGCTCAGCTTCATTGTGGTAAGAGGAATATCCTTTCTAAACTGTACTACAGTTTATTAAACAATAGGCAACAACAACAACAACAACAACAACAACAACAACAAAAATACATACTGTTTCTGGGACTGTTCAACTTACATTAATACATATGTTCAACTATGAAATTCATGCTGAGAGAAAAGGCATTAAATCATATGAGTCATGTAAAAACAAATAAATATTTCATATCATGCACAAATTATCTCCCACTCCTAAAAAAGAAAATTAGTTTAAAAAAAAAAAATCACAATCTACTGGAATGACCATCACTTAAGTCAGAACACCTGCAGCTGTGTGTGACCTTTTGTGGGGACATGTGATAACGCTGCCCCTCTCGATTCTCTTATCACGCCCAATGTTGTGATGGCAAAACCTGCCTTCAACAACTAAGTCCTCAAGTTGTGACATGACTGTGGCCAAAGGCATTCTTGTTGCAATGTCTGTGAATGAGAGTATTGTATATAATGTACAAATACTGCTACTTTTATTTTTTAATCCATATTATTATACTTGAATTTTACATGTATATTTCCAAGTTAGTTTTCATAAAGTTTAATTCTGGCTCCTAAAATTAATGTCTGTGAATGAGATATTGTATATAAATGTACAAATACTGCTACTTGTTTTTATAATCCATATTGTTATACTTGGATTCTACATGTCTATTTCCAAGTTAGTTTTCATTAGTTGAATTCTGGCCCCTAAAATGTGTAGTGTTGTGTGGATGTGTGTGTGTGTGTGTGTGTGTGTGTGTGTGTGTGTAGTGTGTGTGTGTGCGTGTGTGTGTGTGCGTGTGTGTGAGTGTGTGTGTGTCACTCATGCACGGCGGCATTGTACATCTATATTCTATGTGTAATTATTAAGAGATAGATAAAGAGAAATGAAGAGAGACAGAAGAGAGAGAGTGTGTGTGTGTGTGTGTGTGTGTGTGTGTGTGTGTGTGTGTGTGTGTGTGTGTGTGTGTGTGTGTGTGTGTGCATTTGTTTTTCTCTTTCTGTTGAGTATTAAAACATTTTCAATTTTCAAGTTTTTAATAATAATAATAATAATTACAATATTTATATAGCGCAAAATCTTGATAAAATCAAATCTAAGCGCTGAAGCAGACACGCACGCACGCACGCACGCATGCACGCACACACACCACGCACGCACACACACACACACACACAGCATGGCTATAAATGGGGAGAAAGAATAAAAGCAATAAAAGCAAGAATAAAAGCCACCACACATCGAGATTCAAAAGGAACAAACTGATATAAAATTCAATGCATAAAATCAAATAGAACCACGATAAAATCACTGTAAAAACACCACACACACTTTTTGCTGCCTGCTGGCGCGATATCAACTCAACTTGTGTGCAAGCATGCATAATTTGTGTGTGTGTGTGTGTGTGTGTGTGTGTGTGTGTGTGTGTGTGGTGTGTGTGTGTGTGTGTGTGTGTGTGTGTGTGTGTGTGTGTGTGTGTGTGTAGTATTATTTTGATTTGTTTTGCATTTTGCTTTAATGCTGTCCTGTTCTTAAAAATCAAATCAAACTACCTGCTTAACAGATTAACTGAATCGAGTATGATTAATTTTGTATTAGATTTAACTTTACTGACTGATAAAAATCACTGACTAAGAACAAAAGTACTGTTTAAATGTATTGAAACTCAACCATCATAACTGAATGTGGATTCATCAATTTGTTTGAATCAACAATAAATTCAGACTTCAGCAACTAGCTGTGAAAAGCATTACTTCTACGTTCTAGGTACACAGTCTTTAGCTGTTCAATATTTAGCAACATCAACACCAACACTCTCATGAAATACAAATGAGACAGACACACATTTTCCCTCATCATTTTTAAATTTCAAACCAGAAAAATGATGACTTGATTTTGCAGACTGGAAAGCATGTACTACATAGTCAAGTAGATATGTTTCTCTGATTATATGTGATTGTTCTAAATCTTTAATTTTGCTCTTGTTTGGGGATAGCGGTAAATCTTTCATTTTTTCTTGTTTCTTTGCCTGTTTCATTTTTGATTACTGCCTTTTCAGCTTCAGGGATTCATGCATTTCATTTATTCTTATTAATGTTGTTTCACTGAAAAACACTCCAGTGAATAGACAATAAAAGAAATAACAAACATACAACAACAAAAGCAACACACACACTCACACACACACACACACACACACACACACACACACACACACACACACACACACACAACACACACACACACACACTTACATATACACACATGCAAACTGAAATCCCTTATACTTATTTCTCCGACAAACTTACTGTGGTAGTGTGGACCAAAAAAATCCTAAAGCCCACCACAGGTAGGCCTACCTAATCCTTGAGTCAACAAATATCACTGTTGTTATTCCGTGTCATTGGTCCCAATTTAGCAAATTGCATTGATTTCCCTCTAGTCTTTTTGATAACCAATGCCCCAAAATAGAACCATAGTAAAAACAATTACCCCCAAGTCAAATCCACTGGGATTGACAGACAAAGTGCAAGACAGAATTAAACTGGTACAATGCCTAGAGGCACCATGACAGAATTCTAATGACATTGGTGCCTCATGTGTTAAGCATGAGTAGTGCAGTGCAAGAAACCAGGCTTAAGTGCCAATCTTTCATTTTTGATATTTTTGCATTTCTGAAACGGTGACAAATTTATAATTCACAATATGTTACCAAAAAAAAAAACCAAAACAAAAAACAAAAAAACTGTAACAACCAGAAACTCTTTATCTGTTACTATAGCTTATTTTTCTAAAATAATTTGTAGTACAGCTGGTCAATTTTCAACTGTGGTTGTTGGTAGGTGGTGGTGTGTGTGTGTGTGTGTGTGTGTGTGTGTGGTGTGTGTGTGTGTGTGTGTGTGTGTGTGTTGTTGTGTGTGCATGCTGCGTGCGTGTGTGTGCATACATGCATGCTACATATTTTGCATTCATAAACTAAAAACTGAGTTTTGGAAAATGATTACGTAACACTTTGATTATGCCACTGTATTTGCAGTAATTGTAGATTTTGTATTCATGTCCAAAAACTTGGCTTGAACAGAAAATATTTACACTATGTGACAATCAGATCATGTCACTATCTACTTTCATTATGTTCACAATAGCAATATTACTAAGTACACATACAACATAAGTTCAGAAAGTGGTTAAAATTGTGTTGAATGAATCAAATTACATCCAAAATATTGATCAAATATCTGAATTCTATTACATATTCATTGTTATTGAGATAACTAGTGAAAGAAGCGAAGCAACCCATTATACTTAAGGACATGATGGAAACATTGTTCTATACCATCACTTGCAAACAAAAATCATTAACCAAAAAGCCTTTTTCTGTTGTTTTTCTAAGATTAATAATATAGCAGAGAACTTCTGTAATAATAAGGCTCAAAGTCAATCAATGTATTGCAAAGTTTTGGAAGATGCTAGTGCAAATAATTCCAAATGGGTAAAGATACAAAAAAACTTTTGGAAAACTACTGGTAACAAAGACACTGCCACTTAAAAGTAGTTACACAAATGTTGTAAATTGATGACTGCCATGGTTTTTTAAAACAAAATAATACAAAGAAACATTATCAAATGCACACAGAATGTGAATGTTTTGAGAGTTGTTGAGTTACTTGAATTATAAAGAATAATCAGTTTTAAAGGGATCTAATCTATAAAGTCATTTCAGCATATATGACAACAGCTCTGCCATCAGCTGAAAAATATGTGTAAACCTTTAAACATTTCTATTTCATCATGCATGCACACATATGCGTGTGTGCATGCGCGCGCACACACACCTGTATACTATAATGAGAGAAAGTCCAAGACCTACATGCAAACAGTCATGCATAAACACACATTATGCATGTGTCATAAGGGGGTCAACTAAAAAAGAAAAAGCTGACCTATCTTTCCAGTTTCCCCCATAGAAAAACTGACACATGATGTTTGATCAGAGATCTAGTGTCTTACTTGAGCTGGCTCAAGACGGATTAGTTTGTTTGACACAAGCTTAGCTTCCCACTGGCCCACTGTGCACTCCCGTGACCAGGAGTCAACATCTATTAAAGCAGTAAAAATAAATCATGAGCCAACATGCTCTAACATGCCAGAAAAGTCCCCAAATCAGAACTGCCCCAGTCATAGATTACATTTCAGAAACAAAAAGCCCACAGTCTTGCGCCTGAGGAATGCACACTGCTGCCTACCCCAACATATGGGCCATAATGGTGTCGTCCCATATGGATAAACGTCCATGCCAGATAGTCTCCAAAGTACACTGTACATTTTTGACTATTCAGTTTGTAGTTTGTAGTTTGTTCAAGAGGGATTCACTGCACTCGGAAAACTCCATATGCGCTCCACTCAAATCTGCCAGCAATTATCTAAAAGACTTCCGATGCCTGCGCAAAACCCTATGCGCTGGCAAGGTCTTGAAATGGGGAAAGGAGGAAGAGAGACCTATGAAACATTAAGCTGACACCACCAGAATGATGTAAACATTAACATGGGCAGCAAACAGGCCAGTTTTCAATGTTGCAGGCTGGGATTGAACTCAAGATATCAGATCCTGAGGTCATGGCTCTGCCAACTAGCCTGCAACTAGCCCGCGTGGTGCCGGAACTCGCGATTATTCAGAAATATAAGAAATAAGCAAAATGGACCAACTCTGGAAGAGTAGCTCTGGGACAACAGAAGAAATGATGAAAACTACATTCTTCATCCAGACAACCATACTATTTGAGGTACAACCATGCCCAACCACCCCCCCACCCCCCTACAAAAAGCAAACAAACAAACAACAGAGAAAAAGTTTGAAAGAAAATGGAGATTTGGTCCTTTCTGCTGATGTCCTGCTAGCTCAGTTAGCAAGAATGCTATGAACATAATGCAAGGGATGTGGGTGCAACCTTATGGCAGGCCACATTTTTATGTGTATAGGTTCTTTTGACAGAGCCGTGGACTCAGGATCTGGTGTCTTGAGTTCAATGCCAGCCCACAACATAAAAACTGGCCTGTTTGCTGTCCAATACTTTAATCATTCTGGTAGTGTGAGCTTAGTGTTTTAAAGGTCTTCCTCCTCCCCCCCCCCCCCCCCCCCCAGCCCCACTTCCTCCTTTCAACACTTCGCCAGAGAACAGGGTCTTGCACACAGTTATGGAATCTGCAAGATTATTAGTAATATTACTAGCAGCTTTGGGTGGAGTGCTTATATATATAGAAATGTCCTTTTAAACAAACTGCAAACTGATGTTACATTATTTTTTGGGTAAATCAGAGACCTGGAGACAGAGAAATGAGATTACCTGCTCTGCAGGATGCCATGTCTGTCTTGCTGTGGTGACCTGCAGTGTACACAGCACTGCATGGGGCTTGGCAATGCACAAACCATAGATTTTTGCAGCTTTGAAATGTGTGATGCACTTGTTACTGACCACTGGTGTTGATCAAGCAAAACCCTAATAACCAGCAAAACTACAGTGTACTTTCAGGTTTCATCAATACATGCTTTTGGGCAAATCATAAACTTGGTGCAGTGGTTCAAGTTACTTAGAAACTAAAAAGCCACAAGAATAAGCATACATTAGTAATTTTGAAACGCAGCCCTCACAGTCTCAAACTGTAACTGATCACAAGTGCTTGAACATCATTACCTATAATTTTCTTTATACATCAAATTAATACATGTAGAGTAAATATTTCCAAACATTTCTTAGTCTTCGGAGTCTTGGAACTGGGGCAGTACAGAAAAAAGATGTAAGTAAAGCAATCTGCCCACATCCTGCTTAATGTATAAATAAAGAACTTGGTGTTCCGCATGGTGTGTTCCACGAGTAATCAATATCCTTGTTTTGGATTCAATATCCTCCTGTTAACTGTCCAGAAACTACAACAGGACACACAATGTATGTAAAACATGAAATTAACAAACACATTTAATAAAAATAGGCATGCATTTTACTATTTTTAGTCAAGCACTGGTCCAATCATCCATGAACAAGAGTTCTCCTTTAGTTTTGTTGTTGTTTGCTGTTTTTTGCCTACTGTAAACAACAACAACAGCAAAATGAAAGAAAACAGAAAACAGCAAAATGAAAGAAAACAAAAAACAATCATATTCATATGCATATATATACGAATACACATACCAAAATTAAAAAACCCAGATGAAAGGGATCAACAGATTAGGCACCAATCATGCGTGGAACAATTTCTGTGTGAAAGGCTTAGTACTGGTTAGGGCAATTTTCTTCTTTATTTGTATGTTTGGAGATTCTTTGTGTGTTGATTTGGTCCTTTTAGTGTGTAGTTAAAATTTTTGTTTTGTTTTTATGCTTTCTTTCAGTTTGTCCATTATCTCTTTGTTTTTTCCATATTGTCTATATGCTTGTTTTATTGTAATCTTCCTTAGAGAAGTGGTTGTTTCATACTGACCAGAGGAAAACAGCTGAATGTGTATATGCTGTAAACAAAATATGTAGGTACAGATTCCTAAACTGTTTGTGAATAGTTCTTTACAAATGTTAAACGCAGATTCATCCTTACAGGAAGCTAACAATAAGCAAGTTTAAATGGACATGATCATTCCTTCATTTCATTTTCTTTCTTTTCTTTCTTTTTTTCTTTCTTTTTCCTTGTCTTGTTTTAATCACTACAACCCTAACTGTGAAAATCTTAAAACAAGGGATTTGGTCTATGTTGGTGAGCAGATTTTACCAAATTCAATTTAGAAAGTTACCATTTCAAAGGAGTTTTTTTTTTTACGTGCGGCTGTTTCATAGATGTCGAGCAATCTTTTAAATCACTGCAAAGGACATTGCACAAATACTGTTTCTAACTATACGCACACTGCATGAATACTATTTCTGTCTTATACTTGATCTCCTTGTTCTGGCACAGTCATCTCTCAAAACTTGTGTAGTCAAATGGGGTTTTGTCAAATTGAAGAGTAAAATCATAGAAAATGCTTGAAAAGGCTAAGGACATGAGTAATTTAATGGCAAAATATTTTTTTATGTAACTATTGTTAGTTATCAAGAGTAAATTATTCCTCCTGTGCTGTTTAAATTTCTATCAGAAAACCTAAATGCATTGTCAGCATGGTTTGACCATTCTTTAATTCAAATTTCCTTGTGTGACAACAAACTGCCATAGTACTGACTTAATGGTGGCCAAATTTGATTAATTCTTTATGTAAAACAGCTGAGAACTCTCTCTTTCTCTCTCACCCACCACACCACCCACCACCACACACACACACACACACACACACACACACACACACACACCACAACACATACACACACACACACACATGCATGCACACACAAATGCGAACATACACACACACACACACGCACACCACATTAAATAATCTCCCCTTTTTACCAAAAAGAAACTTGAACAACATTGCTGAGCAAATCCAATCTGTATACATGCTTTGGAGATTTCAACAACAAAATGTGTACAAACAAGGGTGGAGTCAAGCAATTTATGCATACACATCCATCCCAATGAGACTGTGAAACCTTTCCTGAAAGAAACACATGTGCACCTGATTATGGCAAATATAGGAGACCTATTTCATTAAGACGTACATTTTATTAACTGGAAAAGGGGGCAGGGGGGGAAGGAGGAATTACAGTGAGACCACACACCTAGCCTAATGGGAGGTCATGGGGGTCATAAGTATGTAACTTTGAATGGGCTTTATCCATTATTTGGGTCACAACGACCAGTACTGGCAGTTCTAACTAATATTGAGTAAAGTACACGTATTTGGGAATGTTGATCCTAGGAGAAAAGTAGTATCTCTCTCTCTCTCTCTCTCTCTCTCTCTCACACACATACACACACACACACACACACACACACACACACACACACACACCACACACACACAATCCATGTGTGTGCAATATTCCCCCTTTTGTCTCTTAAGTGATAAAATAAAAAAACACCCCTTAACAAGACCACAAAAGACAGTGCAAAGAATCCACACTTTTTCAATGAAAACCTAAAGGTAAAAATAACTAACAATTTTTGTAAGAATTTCGCAGCTGTTCACATGTGGATATTTAAAAAAATACACAAATATAAGCTGTTATAAAACCACATCAAACCAAACAAACAAATTGAGATTGGTAGATCTCAAAAGTGATGCTGCATGTCTGTGCAGGTAAGGAAAGATGACCATTAACAGTATGATCATTTTCTTACTATTCATTATCATAAGCTTTCTGTACATCCCCTGATCCCTTCTTCCCCACTCCCTCCCCCATTTTCTTTGCTGTTGTATTTTTTTGTTTTGTTTTGTTTTTTAAAGTGTGGGAGGTTCAGTATCTCCTTTTTGTTCAAATGGAAGAAAATACAGGTTCCATGGTGCCACACCGCCTACACATCACTGAGCACAAGAAATGTCAAAAAAGAAAAAATCCTATTATCATGCTTACGCACAAGACAGTTTGGTGCGTCAATGGTTCCGGAGATCGAACAAGTGCACAAGTGAGTCTTTGTCCAACATACCTTAAAATCCACTCAAGTGTGAAACTTTATGGGGCCTTTGAAAGGGGGATGGGGGAAGAGGTAGGGGGGAAGAGAGCGAGAGAGAGGGAAGGATCTGCATGAATGGCTATAATTACGTCTGATCTTGAAACCAGACCTACCATTTTAAAATTCTTCACGGACATGAATATGGTTCTGAATACTGTGTGATTCTGACTCGAGTTCAATACATGATATTGTGCAATCACTGGTTGTCCTCTCCTTCACCCTTAGAAGTCAAAAGAGCTTTATGTACATAAGGAATACTGCCACTGTGGTAACAAATGTCAGGTTTATAGTCTTTTTGAATGACGGAGAGAAATCTGATGCTGTATACACACGAACACACAAGTATCTACAGTCATACCTATAGATACACTGCTTTCTCAGTGAAGGGTGAGAGATCTCTTTGCTTGTTTAATTAACATGTATTGTTTATTTATCTGGAGCAGGGTGTTTTTTTTTTTAAAAACATTTTTATTACTTATCTATAGGCCTTCAACACACAGACACATAAATATCTCTTGTAGTATAGATACAATGTTTTCTCGCTGAAGGGAGAGGGGAATCTCTCAACATTACAGATGCTTCATTTGTTTATCAGAAATATGCACGTTTTATTTATTTATTCCTCTGTTTATTTATTCATGGATTTATCCAAAATTGTTATTTCTTTTCTTACCTTTCTTTCTCTTCTGCTTGCTTGAAGGTAAAGCATCAAGGATAGATGACTACTCGCATTGTTTATTGCCAGTCCACATGGCAAAGTGATTAGAGCTATGGACAACTGTCTGGGAAATGGTGGGTTCAAAACCCTGTCACTCCGAGAACTTGTAGGATTTTTCGCCTGAGCTGGCTCCTACCAAGAGTTTAGAGCAAACTGTGGGCTGAACGGGAAGACTAGGAACATGCAGTCAAATCTCATCCATTTTACAGATGTGTTGTCGAGTATGTTGCTCAAATTTCCTCACAAACACTGCTGGTGCAGGATGATGCTACAATGCATCATGAAAACAAGCTTAAAGGACAGCTCTGTCATGCAATCACTGACGGAAGGCTACAACATCATGATCATCATCCCAGTTAATAATGAATTATCATGAAATCATCAATCATCACAGCATCATGAAAACTGTCCCAGATTTGGCAGCCCTTCATGCGCTGATCTCATGATGATCTAAAGTTTGGTTTCCTTTGACACTATGTCTGAGGTAAGTTCAAGTTGGGGTCTCTGGTGGTGGTGGTTCTTGGTGGTTGATGTTGGACAGATGTGGCAATGCTTCCCCTTTGCTGGGGAGGGGGAGGTTGCTCATTTTATATGGCCCCATGACTGAGCAATTACTGTTGTTTATAGTGGACTTAATAAGCAGTGTCCTTAATAACTTGGAAGCAGTGTCCTTAATAAGTTGAGTGGATCAGAACAGGCATTGTTGAACTCCACAAAACAAACAAATAAACAAACAAACAAAAAGCAGCAGTGCAGAGTCTCCTCTTATGGGTGACCCTATGGCTTCTTGGGGTTGTGATGTGTTGAAAAGCTAGAATGAGTGGGACCAATTCCAATCAAGCATCACAAAAAGTGAGCAGAAAAACAAAAACAAAAACAAAAACAAACGATTCTTGTTTATTTGTTGCTCTTCAGTGGTAGAAGGTGGCAAGTGGTACTTCTTGATTACAGAAGTGTGCGTGTGTGTGTGTGCGTGCGCGTTTGTGTGTGCATGTGTATGTGTATCCAAAAAACAAATAATGTCCTTGTTGTTGACAAACTACGTTAATGGAGGTAGATGCAGCCATACATAAACACACACATGTACTAAAACAGGATAGAGACCAACACTGACAAAAGAGACTCACCGTGCACTTATTTGGCTTTTCTCCAGAGTGGACCCTCATGTGTATAAGTAGTTTGTAGCGTGCATTGAAGGACCTGCCCTGACGCTGGCACCCGGCCCAATAACATGTAAAGTCTTCACCTTTCCGCTGGTCAATGTGTGCCTTCTCAATGTGGCGAACCAGTTCGTCCTGCTCACGAAACTTGTGGCCACACTCGAACCAGAGACACGTAAATCCGGAACCATCTTCCTCCATCCCTTCCTCTCCCTTCCCACCGACTACCCCTACTCCATCGGGAGCTCCCAGGAAGTGGGCCATGGCGGCAACCTCTTGTTGTTTGTTGCTGCTGCTGTTGTTGCTGTGCTTGTTGCTGCTGAGGGATTGTGTGACCCTGGGGCATGCCCATCGGCATCTGAGGATGATGCTGCTGGTGTTCTACCGCCTCAGTGTAGGAAGGAGGGGGGCGCATGGACATCCCGTCGGACATACTATTCATGCCTTGCATGTTGCCGCCAGGAGTTATGTTACTGTGATGCTGACCCCCTTCCATCATGGGCATCTGACTGTGTGAGGTAAAAGCAGCCCGAGGTATACCCGGGGCACCCATAGGTGGGGGCATAGTGCCCAGCTGTCCCATGTTGGGCAAGTATTGGCCCTGGGCATAATAGTTTCAATTAAATGCATGTCATTCTGACGTGCCACACAGGCATTAGAGGACATGAAATCGGACATATAGTGACCAGGACCAGTCTCTGGGGGTCCCATCTGGAAGTACGGGTCTGCCTCGTTCTTGACCCCCATGCCCATGGACGTGTGGCTCTGAGGGGTGAAAGCCGTCATGTAGCGCATGCCCCCTGACCCCGTGTGAGAGTAGGGTGAACTGTTGCGCACCATGTGAGAGAACGAGCCATGGTGGCCAGGCTGAGGAGAGGCTGATGTCGATGAACCCTGTGAATTGTTCAGCAACGCCAACGACGTGGGTGAAATACGAATCAACTGATTGAGGTCAAGGCCATCAGACAAGGAGGGGGAAATGGACAGCGCCCTCTTCTGGGAGGTCCTGGAATGACCGTTAGCAGAGTGGCGAGGGGTGGTGAAGTGCGAGGGGAGAGGGGAGATGTCCAGGGCCTGGTTAGGGGACAGGTTCGAACTGCCTGGGTAGTGTGACACGGCGCTACCGCTTCCAGCTAGGTGCAGACTCTGGTCCATCTCACTGCCACTCTCAATGGACCCATTGCCGTTGGACGTGACGGAGGGGAGCGGCTTGTAGTGGTGCCAGTCCGTCTGCTTGGGCAGGGGCTCCAGAAACACATGTCGGTCTGCAGAACCTCCTCCTCCCCCTCCCCACCACCACTTCCTCCCCCACTCCCTGCACCGCCACCATTGTTGCTGAAAGCTCCAGGGGTGGACAGAGCAGCTCGCTCTGATGCCATGGACAGCGGGGTGTGGAGAGCTTGACGGGGAGAAGTGACTGAGCGAGCTGTAATGTTGGAGATCTCGCTGGGTGTGGGGGTGTGGGTCTGAAGTGCCTGAGCTGGCAGGTGCAGGTGGTGGTGGGTGTTTCCGGATCCTTGTCCTCCTCCTCCAGACATTGCTAGGTTGGACGTGTGCAGGGCTAGGTTGTGATGACTGTTGTTGTTGCTGGTGCTGTGGGACACCTGCCGTGGTGTGTGCCCATAGTTCTGTGTGTGGATGCTGCTGCTGTTCCCACGGTTACCGTTGCGAGGATTTAGGGGAATCACCTGAGGTCCGTATGCTCCTCCATTCACTTCTGGGGGAAAAAGGACAGAAAAGTCATCATCACTCTTACTGCCACCTTTACTGCTCTCTATGTTACTGTCAAAAATCACTCTTACTGCCACCTTTACCTCTCTCTATGTTACTATCAAAAATCACTCTTACTGCCACCTTTACTTCTCTGTTACTATCAAACATCACTCTTACTGCCACCTTTACTGCTCTCTGTGTTACTATCAAACATCACTCTTACTGCCACCTTTACCTCTCTCTATGTTACTATCAAAAATCACTCTTACTGCCACCTTTACTGCTCTCTGTGTTACTATCAAACATCACTCTTACTGCCACCTTTACCTCTATGTTACTATCAAAAATCACTCTTACTGCCACCTTTACTGCTCTCTGTGTTACTATCAAACATCACTCTTACTGCCACCTTTACTGCTCTCTGTGTTACTATCAAACATCACTCTTACTGCCACCTTTACTGCTCTCTGTGTTACTATCAATCATCACTCTTACTACCACCTTAAACATCGATTCATCCACCAATTATTCACCAAATACCACCACCATCAGCAGCAGCACCATCACCATAAACCGCCACTATCATCATGATGATCATCAGGAACAGTGTCACTTGGGAAAAAGTGTGCACAAAATCCTGGCATCAGAAAAAATGTGAATGTGCAAACCTGGCATTTCACTGTTTCTAAGCAGAGCAAAATCAAGGAATTTATCATCTGACATAAGCAACTTACTGGTTAACTCAGCCTTCCCCAAAATACAGACACCCCACCTCGCCACAAGATGGTGTGTGGCTCTGCCCAATGGGTATGGTGTTATCAGAAACAGCTAAATATGCTGATCCACTGGAATGCAGTTGTACCACACACGAGATGAGTTAACAAAAACACTGACATGTGTTCATTGTAGGGAGTGTATTCCTGGGCATTTAACTATAATAAGATGACCATCAGAAAGAATGTCTGAGACAGGCAGACGACAGTAATGTCAGTATGTAACAATTTGCGCTCGATATTCCAATAAAAGATACACGGCTTTTTGAAAAGAATTTGTGCTGACATCCAGCAGCATTATGTGAATGTTTTCCTAATATAAGATTGCTTTCTATCGGTCTGGTCACAATCATATTCAGAATCATAAAAAGTGAAACCGAAAGTAATGAAATCTACCGCATTGGCAAGTCACGGTGACATGGTGACCACCTAAACGGACGGACGAGGAGACGGTTGTGGATTCAAGTCCCATGAGTCCAAACAGCCAGTTTGAACTCAGATTTCCGAGCGTTCTCGCTCAATTGGGCACACTGAAACCACACAGTCGAGTGTCATCATTTTCAACTTTGACCAATACGGCGTGTATCCTTCGAGCCTGATTGACGCCATTTTTTCATGATGTAGAAAGAGGCATATATCACAGCCCTCAATCTCGACCATATCATTTGAACAGTTCATAAGATTTCATTGACAAATATGTGCCATGTTCCAACAAGAAATTTGGTTCTGTGGTGACTCCTTAATAGACAGAAATTTTGGATCACATCAAACAACCTGATAACTATAAATAGACTTCAACGTAAAGTTTGGATAAGAATCATGTAAATGTCCTTTAAAATTTTGTAATGAATATACTGAACAAATCTTAGATAAGGCGCTCACACAAACTACTTTTGTTCTTAACACTTGTATCCAAATTCGCGTCCTCGAAATCCCAGGAGAGCGTTCCACGTTTAATGTTAACGTTCCACTTTTGCAACACTTCTATGCGAAAACACACACACGTTTCATTTAAAAACTTTGCGCGTTATTACCCCTAATTAAGTCAAATGACCGAATTAATGGCTAAAATCGTCAAGAAAGTGTTCGTCACACATTTCCACATTTTCAACTCTACATAACCTTTTTTATTATTTCATTTTTCGATAAGCATAATATCAGCACTGGTGTTTTTAGTAGATTTGAAGTCAGAAATGTGTTAAACACGAATTGTTATGATTTTTTTTTTTTTTTGGTATCAAAAAGGCAGGTTACAGAAAGGCTTGACCATCCTTCTTAGTATTCAAGATGTGTCTGTATGTGTCTGTGTGTCTATGTGCGTACACGTGTGCGCGCGCGCGCGTGTGCGTGTCCTGGTGTGTGTGTGTGCGTGCGCGCGCTTGTGTATATGTGTGTGTGTGTGTGTGCGTGAGAGAGAGAGCGCGCGTGTGTGTGTGTAAGCGCGCGTGCGTGAGTGTAAGAAAGGACAGTTAGTTTCAGAGACAGAGAAAGACAGAAAACGCAAAAGAGGCAGAATTTCAGCATGTGAAAAATAAACCAATGCAAAGAATACCTCACTACTTACTTGTGTGAGTACGAATATGAACGTTCTTATGTTCTAAGTACCGAAATTGTGCGCTGTTGTTGTTTTGTTGCTGTTGTTATTGGTAGGTCAAATTTTCATTCCTACTCATACGCCGACCCTGTCATCCTCCTCAACTCCTGAACAAAGCTGTCACAAAATGAAATCGTAGAATTACGAACGTAAAACATTTTGGGCCTAAGAGTTTTTCTCATTGTCCTGCTTCTTTCTATCATTTTCCTTCCCCTAATCCCTTTCTCACGTTCCCACATCAGTGTAAGGGCTACATGAATACCACGTAGAAAATCTCTCTCTCTCTCTCTCTCTCCCCCCTCTCTCTCTATCTCCCCCCCCCCCCCAAAGGAATATGTGCGTAGTGTTGACCTCGTTTGGGCGAGGGTTGGAAGTGATCACAAAGAAAACAAACATTTGTTTACATAATCTATTATCTATACCCTTCGTGTTTCTCTCTCTCTCTTTCTCTCTATTTCGCTCGCTCGACAATGTCTCTCTAAACTGCGATTACAAATGTACAATCTTTCTCTCTCTTTAATTTTCTGCCAATTTTTCTGAGATGCGTGCTTGCGTGCATGTTGTTTTCCCCATGTTGTACAAGTGGTATGTTGCTGCACACTCTGTATACAACGTCTTCGATGGCTATGCACACTGGGTGTTTCAAGGTTTCCATAAGTCAGCGGACACTGACATGACTTACAGGATCTGTAACGTGCACATTTGATGGTCTGCGCGCGTACACACACGAACTACCTGGGAGATAGGAAAAAGTCTCCATCCTTTACCTGCCATGCCGAAAGTACCCAGGCAGATATCGAACCCAGACCTTCCGATGGAAGTCTGATATCTTATCCACTCAACTATCGCGCCAGTCATGTCAGACTTTTTAAATTCAATGTATGGTATAGTAGACCCTGCCTTAGAGGGATTGGAAAATTTTTTAAAAATCATAAACAAAATATTTCTTGCTGTTCTTTGTTTTGTTTCCCTCTCTCATAACTAAATACTCTGTCTGTCTGTCTCTTTCCCTCTTCCATATAAAACTCTCTCAGAAACGGTTTCCCCAAGGACCAACCGCACGACAAAACGAATGGGACCTACTGCTACTATTAAAGAGTGATACAAATGTTTCCCTCTCCCTCCCTCCCCCTCTCTCTTTCCCTCTTCCATATAAAACTCTCAGAAACGGTCTTCCCAAAGACCAACCGTACGACAAATCCGATGGGACCTACTGCTACTATTATACAGTGATCAAATGTTTACATCTCTCTCTCTCTCTCTCCGTCTCTTGTCAAATAACATGCTGGAACAAGCCTTATCGCACACACAGATCATTCGCCTACATCAACTATCCAGTTTCCGTTTCTCTGTTCCAAACGTATCTGACGATTTGCCCTGGAGGTCGTAAGGCACTTTGCCGTGCCAGCTACGTCTACCGTCATGCAAGCCACGCAAGGGGAAAAAGAATGGGCCTATTAGGTTTCACAGTCGCTCGTTTCTGATACTGACACTGTAATCTTGATCGCGGTCTGCAACACCTCTCTGGCTTTGGGTGCTGTGTTACACAAAATGCTCGTTCAAGTTTGTTCTTAACTAACAGCTTTTAAAAAGAGAGACTGGTTCAGACTGCTCAGGGGTTACAGAGAGGAGAGAGAGAGAGAGAGAGAGAGAGAGAGAGAGAGAGAGAGAGAGAGAGAGAGAGAGAGAGAGAGAAGGGGGGAAAGAAGAACAGGAAGAAGGATACATTTTATTTTCGACGGTAATACTTTTTTTTTTTTTACATCGATCTCACCCAAAAGCTTTTACACTTATACAAATACATGGAGAATTTACGTTAGTACGACTGAACTATAATAGAATATACATGTAGACATCGGCATGATACAAAATTGGAATATTAGTAGTACTGAGAACAAGAGATGTGGAAAAGGGTTGGTGGGGGAAAGAGAGAGAGAGAGAGAGAGGGGGGGGGGGAATTAAAACGTGTAACAATCATCACTTCGACTAGTGTGTGCTGTCCAATTGGGTCACAACACTATTGTATTTTCCGATTCAGTCAAGAACCTAGTGTTCTTGATTTTGAACTCCATGCAGTTCATTAGCCAAATCCGTCAATCTTGATCCCTATCAATTGTGGAATTTTAGTTCTATTCGCCAGTTTCTTTCAAATGAAGCAGCATCTAAACTCACGACTTGTCTTTCCTTTCTTTTATCGATTATTGTAACTCTCTGCTCTCTGGTTTGCCTGCTGTTTCTTGTCAACTGCCTCCAGCGTATTCAGAATTCTACGGCCTGTCATGTCCTTCGCAAAAAGAAGCACGATCATGTTACTCCCTACATAGGTTTTGTGTTTTATGTTGTTTTTGTCGTAGTGAGAGAATAAGTGTACGATAATAACATGGTTTTGAATTGATTTACCCGTCAAAATTAAGCGCATTATAATCATTGTTATCGTTATTACTATTACAATTACTAACACAAGAAAGAATTATTATAATCTCTTACAAAATATAATCATACGTCAGAATGCTGCCGTTTCATTAACAGAATTATAAGTTCAAAAGTTCAGTCAAGATGTACACATTCTTAATTAAACTGTAATACTGAAAAGATGTAGTGTATCATGTTTTCAATGTATTTGTGAAATGTAACAGAGGGTCTTTCCTAAACGATGTTCTGTTTTGATGGGATCTTAGATGAGATGGAAGAATATTGCAGAATAAACTACCACAAAAACCAAAGCCTTGGTTCAAACATATCAATTCTAGGTGCTGGAACTTGACGTTTAGTGGGATGTCGTGCATGTGTCTGGAATTTTGATCAGAGCACCTGTGGTACAAGTTTCAGTACCCTTTTTCTGCATGAGTATTTCTTTGCTAACTGCAAACACCTCTTTTCCTGAGAGAACACCCAGTGTTTGTAGATGTTGATCAGCACTAGCTCATTTACTGTCGTATGTCAGATATTGCTCTACACTGTTTGACTCAGCCAATATTTTGAAACCGCTAACAGTGTCTGCAAAAGAGTATTATGAAGTAAAAGCTCGTGAAATCTGTCTTTGTTGAGTGAGTTTTCTTGTATGTGGAAGGCATGCAAAGTTTACTATTATGTTTTATCTTGTATATTTTGTTTGTGTACCACCTTTCTTTGTTTCTTTGACCTCTCTTTTAAAAGATTAAAATAAAAGGCCTGACGGAAATGCGACAAGTCGAAAGACAACTGCTAAGCAATGGAAAATCCTGTTCATAATGACAAGCGTTTACACATTCATTGATTAATTCATTTTTACAATAAAAACATGTTTATTCTTTTAAATTTACTCTGGCTTTAGACTGCGTTTTGTATTAGTCACAGAAGTGGTTAAGGACGAGGCAGCTGAGGTCGTTAATTGCTCAAAGTTCCGCTGCATTTGGTGCTGAAAAGCTTACTGACGTGTCCACTAATGCAAGAGATAAATATATTTCTGAAATGAGAATACAGATGTCTCTTTCTTCTTACTGAAATGGACCTTAGATGAACAGTCTGTGATGCCAACTTAGTGCCGTGTCTGTGCTCTTCCGTTCAAGCATGGTCATACTTCCTTCGACTCCAGCACCTGTCTACCAGCATCCTGCATTGTCAACCACGCCAACAAAACAAAAACTTCACCCTTTGACTCTCTCATCCAATCCACCAGCTTCCTGCAGGAAGCTGGTGGACAGGATGAAGGAATCAAAGGGTTAAGTTTTTGCAGATGGTGGATAGGGTGCGGAAGTCAGAGAGTTAAAATGGTCAGTCTTGTTGTCTGGATGACGCATGTGGTCTCGAAAGGTATATGCTGGGAGGTGTTGAGATAACAAAATGAGTGTGTAAACAATACTGGTGCGTATCTTGCCAGATGGATAGAATACACTAACGGTGCTCAACCTTTCAATGTTTTGGAATTTTCCTTTGCGTACCACAATGTATTTCGCATATTATATATTGTCTTCTTTTCCGAATGGAACAATACCATGTGTTTAGTGTTCAACTTTCCCCAAGGTGCTTCAGCAGGAGTAGATTCCTAAAAGAACTATTTGGTTAAGCTCACTTCGTCATGCATACCTTTTACCGTTTTCGATTCATCATCATCATCAGGTGCCCTGCTGCATGGCGTTGGCGATCATGGACTTATCATCAGGTGCCCTGCCACATGGCGTTGGTGATCATGGACTTCCATCTGTCTCTATCTCTCGTTGCCCCTAGCATCTCCCCCACCCTCCCCGTCCCCAGCCACTCTGCAAGTCCGTCCAGCATTTTCTCCCTGGGTCTACCTGGTGTTTCTCTTCCCTCCAGCTTTCCCGTTGTGACCAGGTGCTCCAAATCCCCCTCCTCATAAAATGGCCTATAAATGTTGCCTGTCTTTTCCTAATCTTCTTTATGAACGATCTTCTTGTGTCTGCCTCCATCAAGACTGTCTCGTTTGTTTTCTTTGCTGTCCATGCAACTCTCAACATTCTTCTTAGAAACCACATCTCGGCTGCCTCAATCTTGTTCTGACTTTGCTTGTTGACTGTCCACGCCTCCATCCGTACAACAGTATTGGTTCTATATAACATTCAAGAACTCTCTTCCTGATATTAATTGATAGGCATTTGTTGGTAAGAATACTTGTCATCTTCTTGAATGCTGTTTTGGCTTGGCCGATTCTGCCGGCTATTTCTGATGTGCATCTGCCGTCTGATGAAATGATCGTTTCCAGGTATTTGAATTTATCAACCTGTGTCAAGGTTGTGCCATTTGCTGTTATTTTGCATGAGGGGATTTCATGTTTTTTACTGATCACCATGACTTCAGTCTTCCTGCTGTTTAGTTCCAGCCCCTTACCTTTGCTTTCTATTTCTAGTATATTCGTCTAGTATATTAGTTTTCGGTTACCTTTGTTTTATGCAACAAAATCGGTATTGGCCGTGTATATGTTATGCATTATTATTCACTGTAGCCTAACTCTTGAAGTCTGATTTCCTTTGTCATATCAAAAGGAATTAAGCAATACATATATTTATTTATTTGTTTGTTTGTTTAATCAGGCAACCTTGATCAATCAGCTAAAAAGACCTAATAGTGGGCATCTTGCCGTCATGCGTCCCATCCAAATCTGCCAAAAATTATCTGGCAGACTTTGTGAACCCTGCGTGTTGGTACGGGCTTGAAATAGGGAGGGGGGGGGGGGCCGGACCTACAAAACACTTAAGCTGACACCATCAGATTGACAGAAACATTCAGATGGACAGCGAACTGGTCAGCTTTTAATGCTGCAGGCTGGGACTGAAGTCAAGATACCAAATCTGGAGCCCACGGCTCTCTCAAAAGAACCAATCAGTCCGTATCATTGTCACTGTCCTCACTATCTGTTTATATGCCAGAGTATTACGCTCGATTACAGGTTTATAGTCCTATATTTCAACAACGAACCGAGACTGTTTTTGTACTTTCTTGATTAGATGCTTATTATTGATACGTGATTCAATTATGTGTACTTCGATTGATGCTTATTATTGATACGGTGATTCAAATTATTGTGTACTTTCTCGATTTGATGCTTATTATTTGATACCGGTGATTCAAATATTTGTGTACTTTTCGATGTGCTTATTATTGATACGTGATCAAATTCTATAAACAAAGTACATGTTTAATTCTCTCTGTTAGTAGTTACTCGGTTAATCTTCGCAATTTAATATATATTCCAACATAAAAGATTTCTTCACATACACCTGAAGATTTAATGGTATTACTTTATGGTCCAATTTCAAGAGACTAATATCCGTATTGACTCTTTCGACATGAAAGTTTATGGTTCTATTTGAACAGATAAGTAGCTGTCTTGACACTTTCGACACGACCTGATCTGCTCCTCACTGTTGTATATCATTACCAGCAGTCCACAGGCCTGTGTTTCAGTAGTTAGGTCTCTATCTCTCTCTCCCCTCTCCCCGCATGCCAAACATGATTTTTCTCGGATGCGCGTTTGCACACAGTCTGCATATTTCATCTTCGGTAGCTATGCATGCTAGGTATTTTCGTGTTTCCTTAACCTCTTCCCTCCTTACACCATGTCTACTACGGGGCCATTTTGACAAGTCTGTACGCCTGTAACCGTGTTTGCCATGAGGGATTTTCGTCATTGAAATTTCGGGGAAAAGATGGGAGATAACACTAGAAACTTGCCCACACACCTCTTGTGGAGATGTCAAAGTGTAGTTTTTTATCTGACCTTCAGAGAATTGAATATTAGTCAAATTAGCATCAGAAAGTAACAAACCTGATAATGTGATTCAAGATAGCGGAACAACTGCCTATTCTGTCTCTTCCTCCACTGTGCTACACCCAAGAACTTATTGATTGTTGCATAGGAGAACATTCACAGAGTAATAATAGTAAGGAAACTTTCTCATTTGATGTTTACTATATACAAAATCCAAATTTTGCTCTGTTTTGTGTTGTTTTATGTGCTACTGTGTCGTATGTATGTTCCAAAAACAATTTAGTTTAGAAAAGGGCTCATTACATCAGCTCTAATCCTACTATTTTTCAACCAAATCAAATAATTATGACATCAAACCACAGCCAAGGGTATAAGGGGAAAAAACATGCCAAAAACTGAAAAGATATCTAACGAAATAAATGACCAGAGAACAAATTAGTGAACACACCAAATAAAGCCAGATTTTGTCCTGGCAAACAGCAATGCAAAAGGCCACAAATACTGTGGCAGGGAAGGGGTTAATTAAGCCACAGCACACTGACATGTCTTACAGAATCTTTGACAATGTGTCTGGTATTTTTGCATGCTTATATACATGAAGAGGTTCAGATACTTGGAAGTCTGCACATAACATTATGTTAAGCTGGGAGACTGGAAAAAATATGCTCTCTTTATGACAAGGTGGAACTCAGACACTGTCGAACTCAGACTGTCCGATTTGAAATCCAACGTCCTAACCATTCCAGCATCGCGCTCTCGGTGTCCATTCAAATCTCTTTCCCCTTTATCATCTCTTCAAATTACACTTAGTAATTTAAACGAGGCCACCTCTATATCATATTTCTATTCCTACTTCATCTTTTTTACCACATGATGCTCTCTAAAAGCCTAGAACAAAGGCAGTGGAAAGACAATAATAACAACTAATTCCAATTATGTATCGCAAATAGTCCACGTCAAAGCTAGCTGGCTGCATTGTAAATGAAAAGAGATGGAAGGGGAGGGGTTCGTCGAACACATACATTAATGAAGTGAAAACAAAATCAGTTCATCAAAAATAAGAAAGGCAGCGTAAAGATCATACCTGTCAAAACTATCAATAAATCTAAAAACAACACGAACAGACATACAAAATCATTATTAAATCCACCTTACAATCACACACAGAGACACACACAGAGACACACACACACACACAGAGACACACACACACAGAGACACACACACACACACACACACACACACACACACACACACACACACACCACGCACGCACGCACGCACGCACGCACGCACGCCTTATATCACCAATAGTGAAAAGACGTTAAGTCAAAGAAAGAAAACGCACGCACGCACGCACACACAGAGTGGAAAGGAGACAGAAGACTTGGAGTTTGTTCACAAGGAATGCATCTAACCCGTATAATATCATGTGTACTCTACCCAAATCAGCCAGTATTTTTCTAGCATACTCACTGAGCCTGCGCAAAACCCTATAGACTATCAAGTCTTAAAATGGGGGAAGTGAGGAGTGCGTGACAGAGAACGGGACCAGTAAAACACTAAGTGGAACCAAAGAGTGGTGGAACTACAAGACTGATTGGAGGTTTTGAGATGGGCAGCAAACAGGCCGTTTGTATATTGCGGACTGGGACTGAATTCTAGACACATCTTAACTTCACGGCTCTATCAATAGGGCCACCCAAGCTGCAACAGATAGATAGATAGATAGATAGATAGATAGATAGACAGACAGATAGATTGAGACAGATAGATAGACAAATAGATAGATAGATAGATAGATAGATAGAGAGATAAAGAGAGAGAGACAGATAGACAGACAGATGGACAGACAGACAGATGGACAGACAGATAGAGGAGAAAGAGACAGAGAGAGACAGAGAAGTGGGAGAGAGACAGAGACTGAAAGAGACAGAGACAGACACAGAGAATCACCCGAATCAATGTAAAACAATATCTTCTCCCTTGCGTGTGTGTGTGTGTGTGTGTGTGTGTGTGTGTGTGTGTGTGTGTGTGTGTGTGTGTGTGTGTGTGTGTGTGTGTGTATGTTGTATGTGTGTGTGTGCGTGCTTGTGTGCGTGCGTGTGTGCGTGTGTGAATGCGTGCGTGTGTGTATGTGTGTGTATGCTAGCGCCCACGCATTTTCATATGCGTCTATTGTTGTTTGTATTGTCTTTGACATAGCTTCTGAACGATAAAACACAAAACCTACAAACACTGTGAAACCACACGATCATTATCACAATTACTCAAAAACTTCTATTATTCAAATATACATCAATCATGTGCAGTTAATCCCCGGTATACAAACATTCTACCCATAACACAAAGCAACTGTAATGAAACACTGCAAGACGATCCATCTGAGAAGGACGGAGCTTATTGTTTCCATAACGCTCCAACAATAAAATAAAGGATAATATTTCGCCAAAAGTCAGAATCCCTATCTGTTTGCATGGGACTCGAAATCCTGCCAGCAAAAGATCACGGCTGATCTGATTTATTAGATGCTGCATAGAACTAAATATCACTGCTACTTCGGTAATAGCCACCGTAGATGATTTAAAAAAAAAAAGCCCACTGATGTGTTAAAAGATTTGTTCATTATTAAAACATCACGCGCTCGCTTTGTTGGTACAAAAAATACCATTACCAGACCGGTTCATGCCTAGTTTCAACTTACAGTGCTCACATGAATTTTCAACTCGACCATAAAAACACTTAAATAACAAACACACGGATATAAAGACAAACAAAATTAAAACAAATATCCATAAGAGTTTTCAATACATTTTTGAACTTTCAGTGCCGTTTCGTCTTTTTTTTTACATGCTAATTTCATTTTTTTTCAAAAATCGTTGTTGGGGGAAAAATCAATAAACGAGCTGAATTTATTTAGAGAAAAATAGGTGTTCGTATATGTCTATGTGTGCCTGTGTATGTGTTGGTGTCTTTGTGCATGCGTGAGTGCGTGTTTGTGTGTGTGTACGCGTATGCGTGTGTACGTGTATGTGTGCGCGCGTGTACGTGCGTGCGCGTGTGTGCATGTCACAACTGCAGAGACATTATGGTGCATGTGTTAGTGTCAGTGTGTGTGCGCACGCGCAACAGACAGACGGAGAAAGAAAAATTTAAACACAAAAAGATGCGGACACACGCATAATGTCAAACTTCCAACCAGTCAAGATCACTACTTGTGTAAATCAGAATTTCTTGCCACCTGAGGTAAATTTTGCACTGCTAAAATCACCGCTAATGTAATGTTAGTTTCCACTTGTCAAAATATTTTGCTATGGAATTTATATTCCCACTGTCAAAGTCTCAATACGATTTTAAAAATCCTATTATCAAACTTACTACTCATGATATCCTATAGATTCCACATCGTGACAATCACTAACTATACACTGTACATTTCTCAATCGTCAAAAACATTATCTACACGCTGTTAATTTTTCTATTCGTCAAAATCATTTGCTAAATAATGTAAACTTCACATCGTCAAAACCTCTTTATGCATAATGTAACTTCCCGTCGTTAAATTCATTAGTTAATTATAATAATAATTATAATATAATAATAATTACAATATTTATATAGCGCAAAATCTTGATAAAATCAAATCTAAGCGCTGAAGCAGACACACACGCACGCACGCACGCACGCCACGCACACACACACACACACACGCATGGCTATAAATGGGGAGAAAGAATAAAAGCAATAAAAGCAATAAAAGCAAGAATAAAAGCAATGGAAAATTATAGAGAGCATAGCATATACAATTATATATTATAACCATGTGATTCCCCTCCGAGCGGAGACAGGCTGCAAGGGAGGGGGGTTGAGTGAGGTTAGGATTTTATGCAGAGGAGAAAAGGTGGGTTTTGAGAGCGGACTTGAAGGAGACAAAAGTAGGTTGCTGACGGACTGAGAGATGGAAGTTTGTTCCAGGAGAGTGGACCAGAAACAGAGAAGGCTCGTGGACCATAGGTATTGAGCTTAGTGCGTGGAAAGCGAAAAGTCAGAGGATCGGAGGCAGAGCGGAGGGTACGTGAGGGAACATAGATCTCAAGTAGGCTTGACAGGTAATCGGGGGCTGCGTTATTGAGGCTTTTGTAGCACATGGTGTCTAGTTTGTATTGTATGCGCTTTGATACAGGGAGCCAGTGAAGTTGTGCCAGGAGAGAGATATGTGGTCAGCTTTTTTCTTTTTGAGTACAAGGCGTACAGCATTGTTTTGAATGCGCTGTAGGATGTGAATGGTGGAGGCAGGAAGACCAGACAGGAGTGAATTGCAATAGTCAATGCGAGACATTATGAAGGAGAGAACGAGTTTTGCAGTTGTTTCGACAGAGAGATACTTCCTGATCAGCCTTATACGATGGAGATGATAGTAGCAAGATCTGGCAGTTTGAGAAACAAAGTTGTTCATGGAGAGGGTAGAGTCAATGCAGACACCAAGGTTTTTAGCTGAATCAGAAATTGGGACTGATGTGTTACATAATGGGAGAGAAAGAGGAGGCAGCTGAGAAAGTTTCTGACGGGTGCCAATGAGGATAGCTTCTGTCTTGTCGTCATTAAGCTGAAGTCTATTGTGTGTCATCCAGTTCTTAATGTCCGAGTAACACTCAGTGGTGCGAGTCAACAGGCGCTGTATATTATCAGGTGAGTCACTGTCTTGAAGTTGGGTGTCATCAGCATAGAAGTGGTGTTTTTATGAGTGGGAGTTGATGATGGTGGACAGGGGGAGGTGTAAAGAGTGAAAAGAACAGGGCCAAGGACAGATCCTTGTGGAACACCACAGGTCAGGTATGCAGGTTGAGAGTAAGTGCCATTGATGAGAACAGTTTGTTTTCTGTTTGATAGGTATGAAGTGAACCAGGACAGAGCAATGTCAGAGATGCCAAAAGTATGATGAAGTCTAGAAAGGAGAATACCATGATCAATTAGTTATATGATGCATACTCCCCATCATTAAAATCATTAACAATATGAGGTAATTTCCCCATCACTAGATATTTGATGCATATTCCCCATTATTAAAATCGTTTACAATATAAGGTAAATTCCCCATCCCCCAAATCATTCGCAATAGCTTTAATGTAAATTCTCCACTGTCCAAATCACAACGCATCTTCTCCATCGTCAAGATCACTAAATATAGAATGTCAATTAGCAAAATAATAATCAATATCTACATGACATAAACTTCTCCAATATTGAAATCAATACCAATATGAATTCCCCATCTTAAAATATAATTTTCCACTGATAAAAATCATTAGGTATAAGATATAAAAAAAATCTATATGATCAAAATCATTGCCTAAGTAACATAAATTCATCATCATCAGAATCACTGAGAGTTGCCTGAAATAATTTCACCATTGTCCAAATAACTTTATCAAATTTATACTTCCAGTCGTAGACACCATTGCCTGTACGACAAAAATTCCCATGATCGAAATCACTCGCTATATGACGTAAACGTCTCCATTGGTGAGAACATTAGCAACACTAATTCCCCGTCGTCTGAATCACTTGCAATATTTTGTAAAGTCTTCATCATCAAAATCAAATGGACTGCTATGTGTCTACAACAGGCCAAGTAATGTAGCTTTTACAAATGATGTAACGTTTTCCAAACATCAATTACATTTTGTATTTACAGAGGAAAAAAAATACTGTGTTCAACTATAACAGTTCGAGGACCGTTTTCCTACCCAGTCATCTCCTGTTAAACTCAATTCCTGTCGTTTGAAATATAGGAGAGTCAAAATTTCATACTAACAATTACTCGTTTGAAATATAGGAGAGTCAAAATTTCATACTAACAATTACATTTTTAAAATTAAGTCTATATGAACCCAATTCCTGTCGTTGGAAATATAAGATGGCCAGAATTTCATGATAACAATCATTATCTAAAAATGAACTCGATATGAACACAACTCCTCAACAACATAAATGTTTGCAGAGGCGGAAAAAAATTATCGTTATGTTAAAAATCTACATAAAAAAGAGAACGCTTTTACATACAAAGAAAGAAGGCAAATGGCTCAACCTAAATCTATTTCACTACTGCTATTAATTCTACTTTCGCACATTTGCACTGTTGTTTCAGTAACATCTTCTACTACCACTACTGTTCCTGGATTATAATCACCAGCTGACTTTACTACTTACCATTGAGCCAGGGTTAAAAGGTGCTTTGTGGTGACTTTCCTAGTTCAAATCACTGCAACTAATTTTCTTGCCTTTACACAGCCTGAACAATCCTAGATATTGAGCTTTAAATGTCAAATCAAATAGCAGACATGAATTTATGGTGGTTGAACAAATCATCTGGCTTTTTCCAGAGACAGTAGCTCATACTTTATAGGGCACAGTTTCATCCGTGACAGATGTCACACGAACGCTAAAAACTCAAATAGTTTCCAAAGTATCCATTTGATTGCAATGCTGATGAGTTCTATTCAGACAGTTTTATTGCAGTTTTTAATTATTTTTTTCCGCTGTGATTGATCAAAGAACTGTTGGCCTGTGACACAAAAGTGTCACGAATGAAACCTTATGCTTACACTTTAATATTGCAGAATATATGAAAAAAAAATAGGAAAAAAAACAAAAAAAAAAAACAAATGAAATTATAAACTAGTGAGTAACCTTGATAAGAAACTAAAAATACAATCATAGGTACAACCATTGGTTTAACACCAAACTTTATTCTCAGTCTACTACACCTATCTGTAAAAGGAAGGCTGAAATTTGAGTAAAAGTGTAAATATAAACTTGACTGGCTAATAAATGATTTGTTCAACCTCCATGAATTCATGTCTGCTATTTGATTTGACATTTAAAGCTCAATATCTAGGATTGTTCAGGCTGTGCAAAAGCAAGAAAATTAGTTGCAGTGATTTGAACTAGGAAAGTCACCACAAAGCACCTTCTGACTCTGGCTCCACTGGTTGATGTGTAGTGCATGAAGCCATTGACATACATTGGAATATCTCTGAATATGGCTTACACGTTTCTGGTTTCGTTCTCCTATAATTTGTGTTTGCTGCTATCGAGATGTCGTGCTAAAGTTTGTCCACTGTCATCACCAGCATGACCCACCTATCACTCTTATTTTCTGTTTTTCCCAAGGGCTGGACCACCGGTTTTTCCACTCGTTCGACACTGAAACCAATCTGACTGATGACTTAGAAAGGGAAAAACTTTTCTTTGAGTTCTGAAAAGGTCAAAAATGGGGAATGCATAACATACAAACAGAAATGTATTAACGTATTTCGTCTGATGTTGAACGAACAAACTTTGTTATTTTGGAGCCCAACTATCATTATCAACTTGACTTTAAGCCAGTAGGGCTACCTTGTTCACGTTAAGCTTAACATTACACTGTCTTGTTGGGTGGGTATTTTCGAAAATGTGTGTGTGTGTGTGTGTGTGTGTGTGTGTGTGTGTGTGTGTGTGTGTGTGTGTGTGTGTGTGTGTGTGTGTGTGTGTGTGTGTGTGTGTGTGTGTGTGTGTGTGTGCATGTTTGTCTCTGTGTGTCTATGTATGTGTGTCTGTGTGTATCTTTACTTTTGTACCTTTCTTTTTTACCTTTAACTTTTTTCTTTCCTCCCTTCTCTCTTTCTTTCTTTTTTAACTTTACGTGGGCTTTCAAAGGTTTTAGAAAAAAGATGAAGGCGCAGAAGGGACCAGGATGAAGGTGGGAGAAGAGTTATGGAGGGAGGGGGGGAACGAAGCACCCAATAAATGATGCAATATTATTTATTCAAGTTCACGACAGTAATTAACATTAAAGAGCAATATCGAATGGAAAGCAGTAAGTTTTGGTGAGCATCCTCAAAAATGCTATTGCGAGCTTTGCAGCTATCTTTTTAACTTTTATGACGATTTTGGAGGTTTCACGGGTATTCGTTGTTTTCGGGAGGGGAAAAAAGCTGCTTTGCTTTAAAATTGTTAAGACTATTAACAAGCTATTAACTTTGATGAGTTCTGGCTTCAGCTCTCACTTGTACAAGGTGTGACTGTGTGAAAATCCTGCACGATTTTACCTGCATCTGTGACAGATTAAAATAACTAATTGAGCCATACGTTATGCACTGACAAAGGTTTACTTTGATGAACGACGACTGAATGAAAAGGCTCTGGAAATCTGAAGTTATAATCCGTTATAAAGAGCCCAGACTTGAAGGATATACATATGTTGTGCCTTCAAGTGGCCATTCTGACTCCAGTTCTGACATACTGAGGACTGCCATTAGATCAAAGTTCGCTCCAGGACAGTTGACTGAGTTGTAAAATCTGGACACAGAAAATGGCCCAACCAGAGATGTCGAAAAGGAGATAAGCAACTACGTTTCGCTGGTGATCAACACTCTCAATCTGAATCAAAGCGACTGCTATCGTTCGAGCAAACAGAAACCAGACATATCTTAAAATTGAATAACAATGTGTATTCACCTAACGAAACAAAACAGGCGCAAATTTTCGGCCAACTGGTCTTGACAAAGACAGAAAAGAAAGAAATGACAGCATAGAAATAAATTCACTACATTTAGTACAAAAGCAACAGATCAGCTAAATTCCATGATATTTCGTTGAGCTGGAGAAGATACGCCTGACAAAGGCCATTTGGCCAAAAATTTGCACTTGTCTTGTTTCATTACTTAAACGCGTGTTCTAATTCTATATTCATGTGTTTCTGATCATAGACTCGTTCGGTACCAACGGTAAGTCTATGTATGTAACCTTTCAGAGCAACAGAAATACGTGACATGTGCAGTGCCAAGCACTCTACAGAGCTTTATGTGCACAACTGCAGGCCTTCGCAGCGAGTTAGATTATGGACAAAAAGTTATCTCTATCCCTGTCTTTGAATAGACGTAAAAGCAAGCGGTAGATGAGTTATTGATCTTTCTCCTTGTGTCTCTAGATTTCACCCGCACAATGTACGGTTTCACCCGTGTCACTCCTTCACCTATAGCGCTGGGTCCCGTGTAGCACGGAGAACCTCCACCTGGAGAGTGCAAGCTGCATGGTGTTCCAAGTGCAATGTAACGACATTCATGGCTCTTCGTAGGCTCGCACGTCGTCAGCGCAGGGCGATACATCATGCCCTTATCTTTGTCGGTGAAAGTCAGCCGACCTCTAATGGCAATCCAGAGCAAAAGCCTGGCCTCTCGTCCCTTACAATGACCAAAGACCATCCCCTTAGGGACATCTGCTCAGGTATAATGACGCGTCCAAAAGCTCTGTAAGTTGAGTGCCAGGCAATATACAAGTGGTTTTACGAGTTCAAATCTAAGGTGCTGTACATTAAGCTGGCCTGCCACTGCCACCTCTGAACTGGACTCTATCAAGATCTTTCCAGCGAATACAGTTTACGAGTAGGCTGATAACATTAACCTTGATTACTCTGGGACCTTCCATTTCATGGAATTGTGGAGCAAGCGCACAGAGAATCATCTAAGCGCTTAACTCCATCTTGAGAAAACTGAGTCTGACGCGTTAATTGTCTTTGCAATTTTCAGGCTCCAACACTACTTTATTTTTACTCAACGCAAAATGTACATTACATACAGACTTGTACCTAATCGGTGTCAAAAAGAAGACAACTAAAGTCGTCGTGCACCACACTCTACCAGCTTATCAGGACAAAACAGCCAGCTGGTTTATTGCCTGACTGTTGACCAGAAACATCGAAACCGACAAGATTGACGTCAATACCTAATCATGAGCACTTGACTGCAGTTTACATAGTCTTTGAGAGAGAGAGAGAGAGAGAGAGAGAGAGAGAGAGAGAGGGGAGAGAGAGAGAAGAGAGAGGAGAGAGAGAGACAGAGAGAGAGACAGAGAGAGAGACAGAGAGAGGTGGAGGAAGGGACGAAGGGAGAAAGACGACAATAATACGGCAGGAGTTCATAGCTGAAAGCCATTTTTCAACCTTGTTGTTGTCAATTTACGTACAACTAAACATACTCAAAAAGAAATAACAAACCGGTAATATGACAATTCATAAAACAGAGGGCAGGAGGGAGACAAAGGAGTGAGTGAGTTTTTTCCCTTTCGTCATACATGTAGTTGTATTCACCACACCACACACACACACACACACACACACACACACACACACACACACACACAACACGCTCGCACTTTTTCCCAAAGATTAGCACCCAGACTATCACAAGAAATCTACTGAGAAAAAAGTCAAAGGAGTGAGTTTTAATACTTTGATTCCTTCACCCTATCCACCAGCTTCCTGCATGACAGCAAAGTAGAAATTTAAATTTTCACTCCCTCATCCCCACCCACCAGCTTTTGCGCAGGAGGCTGATGGAGGAAGATACTGCACAAGATCAGGGAGTGATACAGTTCAGTTTTTGCAGATGGTGGGTAGGACAATGGGAACAAAGGGTTAATGGCCAGCCAGCTACAACACTGAACAATTAAGCCTAACAAGATCATCGTTTCTTGTTTAAATTTTTTTCCCTAAGGTAATGGAGAGAGCAAAAACTGAGGGCACAGAAAGGTGAAAATGATAGGGTACGTATTTACAACAGTAAAACATGTACTATAACCAACTTCTCATTCAAACAAAATTTAGCAGGTAACAGTCTTGACCAACACACAGTCATGAATGCACAAGTCAAAAACTAGACAAATGGCTGACTGGGTAAACGTTTTTCAGCTCAGAAGATCACACAGCATTTAAAATCACCATACACGACTTCTTTGTGATTGAAAAAAGATTCCACTAATCTGCAATCATGTCCATTTTTTGTGTGTGACCCCAAAAGGATCAACCAATCACAGCCAGTTTATCCCTGTGACCCTCAAAAAAAAAAAATCAGACCCAGTTTATCCCTGTGACCCCCAAAACGTTAACTAATCATATCTAGTTTATCTCTGTGACCTTCAAAAGGCAAACCAATTAGATCCAGTTTATCCCTGTGACCCCGAAAGACCAACCAATCAGATCCAGTTTATCCCTGTGACTCCCAAAAGACCAACCAATTAGATCCAGTTTATCCCTGTGACCCCCAAAAGACCAACCCATCAGATCCAGTTTATCCCTGTGACCTTCAAAAGACCAACCAATCAGATCCAGTTTATCCATGTGACCCTCAAAAGGCGAACCAATCAGATCCAGTTTATCCCTGCTACCCTCAAAAGACCAACCAATCAGATCTAGTTTATCCTTGTGTCCCTAAATGGATCAACCAATCATATCCAGGCCATTCTTGGGACCGACTCCCAAAAGGATCAACCAAGCAGATCTACTTATTCTTTGTGGCTCAAAAAGATCAAATAATCAGACAAAACATATCCGAGGCCAGAAAGATTTACCTGGATCTTACTGGTAGATCCTTGTATCAACAGCAATGAAACTCTCGTCAGCACACACGTACGCATGAATACATGCGCGCGCACACACACACACACACACACCTACATAAGCACACACATACACGCTCGCGAGCATCCGCACACACACATACATACACAACCACACAATTCCGTAGAAAGAAAAACACCTTGACCAACTCGCTGCGTTTTGATTTCGTGAAGCAGGAACTGTACACTTCAAATAAACCGGTTCAAAATGTACATGTATGTAAAGATAAGCGCAGGGCTTGTAGTTTTGAAGAGCCTGACGTCAACCAGACTACGTTTGAAGTGCTCCGACCAGTGTCCCTAATGCGCTCCTTGTTTCTCGTCGGGCAACAGGAGAACAGGTCCTTGAAATCGATCGCACTATCCTCAGTCCCAAAGATTAAGAAGTAAGAAAAGAATTAATATTTTTTCATAACATGTATGAATCAGCTGTGCGACTGTAAGCTGCACTTGAAAACGTACAGATGAACGAAACGGGGCAATCCAACGCTAACAACACCACCCGTAACAACAATTTCAATAGAGGACATGACTGCTACTGTTGAAACCAGCCTCTCAAAGAATGCTGAGACATTTGAACATGAGACATTTGAACAATCAATCTGAAATTTATATCAAAGTGACTACCAACATTCAAGCACATGCGAACAACAATAACAACAACAAAATAGAATTAGAACACGTATCTCATATACCAAAACAAGACAGGCGCAATTCTCGGCCAACTGGCCTTTCCCAAGAGTATACAAAAGACAAAGATTAAATGCACAACACTTAGCGGCGCACACATAGCACATGCACGCACGCACTCAGCACGCACGCACGCACGCACCACACACACACCACACCACACACACACACACACACACACACACACACACACACATACACACACACACGCACATCGTAGACAACCTCTCGAACTTAACGTCTGGCAGAAGAAAATGGCAGATGCGTAATTGTCATGTTTGGGAAGTTGTCTACTTCTTTTTTTCTGCCAAGTGTTCATTTTTTTCTTTGTTGTATTTTGTATATGCTTGACAAAGGCCAGTTGGCCGAAAATATGTGTCTGTCTCCATCTGAAGTTAAGAAGAGGATTTAACTATACCAGATTCCTCAATTTTCCCCGTCAAATACAGTCCCAGGATCGAAAGATCTTGAAAAGTAGTTACATTTCTAGATATAAGATTCCTCTGATGTGATTTGGCGATCACGATGACTAAGTAATCTTGAAAATTACTCATACTCTGTATTATCAAGACACACAGTCCTGTTAAAATCGTCCTCTTTTAAGGAAATGTTTGTTAAAACGCTTATAATTTATACAATCCGGGGGTGACTCCTTTCAAATAGTACGTCTATTTCAAAGGTAGGCATTCGGTACACTGTTCGATATCAGACAGTTGATACACAAATCTGGTCAACATTCACTTAAAAACAAACAAACAAACAAACAAAAAAACTATACACGTCAATGGAATCAATGCGTGTTCAAGATGGACCAGTTACGTCCTTAGATTAACCGAATGATTAACCAACTAAACGAACAACTACAGAAGCAAGGACTAATAACTACTTCACCCAGTCATCATCATCATCATCTTTCTTTGAGGTTTTTCCCGAACAATTGCCCCGTTTCCTGCAGGCAGGCTTCCCACGCACGTCGCTGACTGTTAATCCGACCTACTTCTCTGTTAACCCTTTCTTTTCCTAACCTACCTGGTCTCATTAACCCTTTCACTTCCTCATTCCTGCCTCTATTCATCAGCCTCCAGTGTGTGTGTGTGTGTGTGTGTGTGTGTGTGTGTGTGTGTGTGTGTGTGTGTGTGTGTGTGTGTGTGTGTGTGTGTGTGTGTGTGTGTGCGCGCGCGCGCATCTTTTCTGCACATGCGCATGCAGTCAAATTATATGTATTAAATTTATCACCGTCCTCAACAATTACTAATTCATGCCGCTGGTAATTCTGGTCTGAATTTCTTTTGTTTTTAAAACCATTCCTCATTCTCCATCCAATTCACTTTTAGCAACGTAAATCGTTCCTTTACGTCCAAGACTGGAGTGTAGAAGTTATTAAAAGGGGATTTAACGCAACCTGACGATTCTATACGTGCTCTATTCAATGTGCCTCTGTAATGCTCCATCCAATCTGCCTCTGTAATGCTCCATTCAATGTGCGTTTGTAATGCTCCACCCAATCTGCCTCTGTAATGCTCCATCCAATGTGCCTCTGTACATGTTCCATCCAATGTGCCTCTGTAATGCTCCGCTCAATGTGCCTCTGTAATGCTCCATTCAATGTGCCTTTGTACATACTCCACCCAATCTGCCTTTGTACATACTCCACCCAATATGCCTTTGTACGTGCTCCACCCAATCTGCCTCTATACATACTCCACCCAATCTGCCTCTGTACATGCTCCACCTAATCTGCCTCTGTACATGCTCCTCCTAATCTGCTTGTATCCACTAATCTGCTTGTACATGCTCCACCTAATCTGCCTCTGTACATGCTCCACCTAATCTGCCTCTGTACATGCTCCACCTAATCTGCCTCTTACATGTCCACTAATCTGCCTCTATACATACTCCATCTAATCTGCCCTTACACTACTCCACCTAATCTGCCTCTGTACACTACTCCACCTAATCTGCCTCTGTACATACTCCACCTAATCTGCCTCTGTACATACTCCACCTAATCTGCCTCTATAATACTCCACCTAATCTTGCCTTTGTAATATCCCCACAATCTGCCTTTTACATACTCCACCCAATTGCCTTTGTACATACTCCACCCAATCTGCCTTTGTACATACTCCACCCAATATGCCTTTGTACATACTCCACCCAATCTGCCTTGTACATACTCCACCAATCTGCCTCTGTACATACTCACCAATCTGCCTTACATACCCATCCAATCTGCCTCGTGCTCCCACCCATCTGCCTCTAAACATACCCCACCCAATCTGCCTCTATACATACCTCACCCAATCTGCCTCTACACATTACCCCACCCAATCTGCCTCTATACATACCCACCCAATCTGCCTCAATACATACCCCACCCAATCTGCCTCTACACATACCCCACCCAATCTGCCTCTATACATACCCCACCCAATCTGCCTCTATACATACCCCACCCAATCTGCCTCTATACATACCCCACCCAATCTGCCTCAAAACATACCCCACCCAATCTGCATGTACAGACTCTACCCGATCTGCCTCTATACATGCTCCATCCAATCTGCCTCTGTTCATACTCCACCCGATCTGCCTCTATACACGCTCCACCCGATCTACCTCTATACACACTCAACCCAATCTGCCTCTATACATACTCCACCCAGTCTGCTTGTACACACTCCACCCAATCTGCCTCAATACTTACTCCACCCGATCTGCCTCTATACATACTCCACCCGATCTGCCTCTATACATACCCCACCCGATCTGCCTCTATACATACTCCACCCAATCTGCCTCTGTATATACTCCACCCAATTTGCTTCTGTACGGACTCCACCCAATCTGCTCTAGACATCATCATCATCATCATGGTGCCCTGCCGCATGTTCTCTTTTCCTTCAGCTTTCCCGTTGCGATCAGATGCTCTAATTCCCCTTTCCTCATAAAATGGCCTATAAATGTTGCTTGTCTTTTCCTAATCTTCCATATCAATGATTTTCTTGTATCTGTCTCCATCAAGACTGTCTCGTTTGTTTTCTTTGCTGTCCATGGAACTCTTTTCTTTGCTGTCCATGGAACTCTCAACATTCTTCTTAGAAACCACATCTCGGCTGCCTCAATCTTGTTCTGGCTTTGTTTGTTGACTGTCCACGCCTCAAACCATATAACAGTATCGGTTCTATGTAATGTTCAAAAACTCTCTTCCTGATGTTAATTGATAGGCATTTGTTGATAAGAACGCTTTTCATCTACTTGAATGCTGTTTTGGTTTGGCCGATTCTGCTGGCCATTTCAGATATATATACATCTGCCGTCTGGTTAGATGACCGTTCCCGGATATTTAAACTTATCAACCTGTCTCAAAGTTGTGCCATTTGCTGTTATTTTGCATGAGGAGATTTCATGTATTTTACTGACTACCATGACTTCAGCTTTCTTGCTATTTAGCTCCAACCCTTTATTTTTGCTTTCTATTTCTCTAAACATATTCCACCCAATCTGCCATCTATTAATCTGGCAGACTTCTTGAGCGAGCACAACGCAGTGCACTGACGAGGTATTGAAATGGTGAGGGTGGAGATGGAGAACATGATCTATGAAACACCGAAATGACACCACACCATAATGATTGGAGCTTCAAACAGGCCAGTAAAATGTTGCGGGCTTAACTGAACTTTTTTGTTTTTTGTTGTTGTTGTTTGTTCAAACTTATTTTAAAATCGTTTTTCACAAGAAACACATAAAGAAAATATTCCCCGAATATCATTACAATATCATTAAGAAAACTGAGGGCTGAACTAGACGATATATCAGATCTGGAATCCACGGCTCTATCAAAAGAAACAGCCAGCCCGCGCTCTTGTCCAGGAATTTCATGATGCATAAAAATATCATTATGGCTGTTAGTTTCTGCTTCTGGCGAAGAATGATAGCATTCAGAAATGATGAAAAACTGTAACTGGATTTGGTCATACGGTGAGGGGGCAGAGACAGGGTTAATAATCAGAGCTCTCTCTCTCTCTCTCTCTGTTTCTCGACAACGTCTTACAAGTGCGTATTGTGGTTGTTTACATGAACAACAGTAATCCACGACCTCACTCCCCTTCATGTCCCGTCTTCATGCACCTGCTAGTGCTAGGCAGTAATTACGAGCACTGAAGCCAATGATAGATGGCTAGGCAAACACCAGGGACCAGCACCTTGGCGCACTCCGCAAATAGCAGCTCTTCCAAATGCCAGTCCAGTTGGCCTACCTTGCAAGTTCACCATGAGGAAAGCCATGGAATGAAGTTGTCTTCTTGTCTATGCTCGTGTGTGCGTGCGTGCGTGTGCATGCGCTTAGTGCGTGTGTGCGAGCGTGTGTTGTAAAGGGCTGGCGCTTGTTATCAAACAGGTCAGAAACTTCTGAGACTTCAAAACGTTTAAAGCATAGAGGAACAAATACACATACAAAGAAAAAAAGACAAGAAAAAAAGAAAGAAAAAAGGAAGGAAAGAAAACGGAAAACGAACACAAAGACATCCTACCAAAAGAAATAGCCATATAGAGGGGGGAGGAAACTGACAGAGAGACAGAGAGAGAAAGAGACAGAGACAGAGAGAGAGAGTGAGACAGAGAGAGAGACAGAGACACAGAGAGAGACACACACACAGAGACACAGACACACACACACAGAGACAGACAGAGAGAGAGACAGACAGAGAGACAGTCAGTCAGTCAGACAGACAGACAGAGACAGAGATAGAGAGGTGGGGATGAGGAGACAATAAACCAGACAGGGAGACAAAAGACAGAGAGACAGACACACAAACAGAGAACAAAAGACAAAGAGACAGACATACAAACAGACACAGACAGCAAATATTTAGAAAAGGGAAAAAAACGTACAGAGAGACACAGCAGCAAACAAGGAAAGGAAAATGGAGTTTCCAAATTGCAACTTCGATCCAGGAAGAGAGAAAACACACAGACTGATCGAACGAAAATCGTTCATTCACTGGATTCCCTGGATTTTCCACGCTGAAAAAAAATATATCATTATGGCTGTTCGTTTGTGTTTCTGGCGTCAGATTATATCATTCAGAAATCATGATGGAAAAGTCGGATTTGATTAAGTCGCAGCTGCTTTAAGCAAGCCTAGAAAAGAGCTTTCTTCTTTCCAATAAAGATGTTAACTAAATAATCTTTTATTTCGCGTCATACAAACCATAAATATTGTTTGAGAAGGCTGTAACGTGCATATTTGAGCAGACAGAAACATGCAGGAACTACAACCACAATATTCTGAAAGAAAAGAAATTTTCAAAAATCCTCACTGTAGCATTATATGATAATAAGGTTATGTACATGTATGTCATATATTAAAATATTATACTTCTTCTTCAATCCTCAAATTTTGTGAACTTAGTGTATAACGAACACTATCATTTTGCCGTCTCAAGAAAAAGCGTGCATGCATATACTTGTACCCGCGCACACACCTGAATGCGCATACGCACGCACGCACACACACACACACATTATTGCACACCCACCTGTTTTGACGTGAGACTGAAATCCCAAGCTGGCACCACCGCGACCCATATGCAGCCCCTTGGACCGGTGGTTGCTGCCGCTACTAGCACACCACCACCACCACCACCACCAAGACCTCCACCACCACCGTTGAAACCAGGCTTGTGTTCGAACCCATGCGGGGTAGCGGCACTGTGGCCGAACCGGGGCGAGGGCTGTGGGGAGGGTGAGGGCTGACCCCCGTTGATGAGGGACCTGGAACTGGACAGGGCTGGGAGTCCCCCGTTCCCTCCAGGTTCCTTTTTGAGGGGCACGGGGGTGGCGTGGCAGGAGGGTGGCACCGGGGTCTCTGGCTGGATGCAGAGAGTTGGGACGCTGCTTCCATCGTGCTTGCTGCTGACACTGGTGGTGCTGTTGCTGTGGTGGTTGTGGTGGTGGTTGTGGTGGTGGCTGTGGTGGTGCTGGTTTCCTTTGTTGTTGTTGTTGTTACTGTGGTTGTTGTTTGTGCCACCTCCAGCTAGTGCGCGGTTGGTGCCGTGCCCGTTCATTCTTCTGCAAAGACAATGGAAAGTGGAAAACTCAATATCACGGATATTTGAAAATGACTGATTGGTTGCACTTGCTGAAATACCAAGACCAGATGACCTCACTGTATTATGCCACAGAGTACCAGTCTCCTGGCAAATAAATCGATTAAAGGATCTTTATTCACACGGTTATAAGAAATAATAAAAACAGAGACACGACACACACACTGAACTTACCTTGCCGATGACTTAGGAAAACAGACACCGTTAACATACACACATAATTATGTCAGTCTGACAAACGCTAACACGTCATTTTAGAAATCATTTTTTAAGCAAAACCAAACTTTACTTGTTTTTTTTTCAAACTCTTTGCTACCTCCTTCTTTCTTTCTTTCTATTTTTTTGGGGGGTGGGTGTATGTGAACATGTGTGCGGGGAGGGGGGTCCTGTGGAATTGCGTCTGACCCTGAAACCTAAAATGCTCACCAAATCAAAGAAATCAATTGCGATTCTGGTGCTGGGCAAACAAAACCCGCGATTCCGACCTGGTGAACATCATTCATCGACCAACCTACCCACAAGTAAATCTCCCTCTCACAACCCAGTGACAGGAACAAATCTTCCGCTCCCTGCTGTCTGCACTTTCCCCCCAAAAAAAATCACAGCAAGCAAGAGCCTTCAACCAGGAAGACAACTGGATAAATACTGATGTACTTTTCGATGTGGCATAAAGAATCCCGAACGCAAAATTGTGACGACTCGTTTGATTCCGCGGAAATGCACACGTCACGTACGTAACTTTAAAACACTTCTTTTTTTTTCAACTGAAGTAAAATAACAGAGAGAGAGAGAGAGAGAGAGAGAGAGAGAGAGAGAGAGAGAGAGAGAGAGAGAGAGAGGAGAGAGAAGAGAAAGAGAGAGAATAGACGAAGACGAAGAGAGAAGAGAGAGAAAACAAACATAAAATGACATTACAACGCACGAAAGACGTACAAATCAAAACGAGAAAACGTGACAACTGACAATCTTAAACAGAAAAACGAAGGGGGGAAAAAATCAAAATGGAACTAAAGTTACCTCCTCCCCTAAAACAAAATCAAAACGACTGGACATAAAGGATTACACGAAATAAAGTAAACCAACATATCACAAACCGGTGGAACAGAAAAACAACTCAACCCTCTCAAAACACCTGAAAGCTGGGGAGGCACACAACACCAAAACAGGGTCTTCAGCAAAACAAGCGATCGATCGTAACGTAGATCCAAAAGTCAAGCGCAGCGCCACCTCACTGGATTCCGAGTTCTATGCTTAAGTCGAGCCGCTATGATGTCTACGGGGAGAAACTGCGGATGCCTGGTCACACGGCTGTTGTTGCTATAGAAACCCTTCCACTTACTAGCCGCAGGTGGCCAGAGTAGTAAAGAAAAGAATTATAAGTTGGTCGGATGGACTGTGTTCGTATAAGCTAATGTCTGATGCCAGAAATGGCTGTATTATTCAACAGTTCTGCTTACAGGTCTTGTTTATCAGCGTCTTTGTCAACATATAAACGTGCTGATAGTCGATTATGAACATTATAACAACAGTTACTGTGATAACTGCATCGAAAGAGATACAGTCGATCTATTTTTCTTTCCCTATTGTATTTTTCTTTTTCCTTATCTGTCTTATCTTTTCTTCTTCTTCTCCTCCTCCTACTTCTTTTTCTTCAGTTTCCTTCTTACAGGCGATTTTTTCCCTGTTTTTTATTTTCCCTTATCTATCTTATCTGTCCTCTTCTTCTTCTTCGTTTGTCTCCATCTTTCTGTCTGTTTATTTGGCTTTTTTAATTCAAAATTTTCTTTTCAACTTTACGTGTTTTGTTTACATAGTCAAGCTTACCAAGTAATAGTTCATACCGTCACTCGTCCGTCAGTTCTAGTGTAAAATATTAGTTTAATGGTTCAGTTATGTGCAAACGTACATGAACTATTTACACCTACGCCCCCCACACGTACGTAACCAGACCACATCCACGTAGGTACTCCCTTACAAATACTACAATGGTTGTATTAAATTTTCAGCAGGTCTAAACGCATAACACTTCAAAATTAATGAAAATCCCCAAATCATGGCAAATGTCTCACTAAAACTATGGTGCCAAAACTACCTTTGGGCCCACTATATCGAACATAATTTACATAATTAAACCGAAACAAAAGAGGACAAATTTACAAGGTCTACCATTTAACTGCCTCTCAGCCGACAATTCAATATTTGTGAAGAACAAATTCAACTATTTCAAGGCTGACATGACTACAGTCAATGTGGAGGAAACATCATAAAAATAGAAAAGTTAATCATCAATTCATATCAATTTGCTCGCGTTTTCAATATGCATGAAAAGTCTTTTCTCTTATTTCAGATATTGAAAGAATCATACGCTCAAAGCCAATTACCAAGATAAATTTTATTCTGCCAGTGTTGCCCACACACTTTTGGGGTCATCCTAGGAACTTCGTCAAGGTTTGT
>CM060313.1:5511955-5526955 GCA_030674185.1 Monoplex corrugatus | reverse complement strand
CAAAAGCCGAAAACAAACAAATGAACAATAACAATAATAACAACCACCTCAAGACCCCACCCCCTCACCCCACTCTGCAACACAACAAAACACAACAAAACGAAAAAAACAAAACAGAAACAAAATAAAACAGATTAACATCGAAATCCTGATTATTAAATGCTGGGGCTTTAGCAAAAATCTGTACTGACAACACCAAAGATTTGTCCTATCAGAAGTAAGTCTAGTTGTTTAAGACTCTGACCAATAAGAATTAGAATAAATAAGGTAAGTTGTTAAGAATCTGACCAACAATAGTTAATTAATGCCGTGTGGAAAGGAAATAACAGAGGCCTTCTTAGCGACATCACAGAATACTTTTGCAGCTAGGCAATGACCACACGTCCCACCCAAGTCTGACGTCACACCTTCTTCGTCAAAAGAATGATTACGAAGACTACTTTTATCTCTGTAATATAATGGACGACCAGTGACAGAGGGATGTTTGGAAAACAAAACGAGCTATTTGTATCGAAGGGGACAAACTTCACAGGGATCCTGTGTGACAGGACACCTGGTTGTAGGAAGTGACAACAATGCATATATAACAATACACCGCATTTGTCGACAGGTGCAGGATTCGATCGGCAGACTGGACATGGATTTTCCTCCGCAAGATCTAAGTGGCATTCCCCTCAGCCATTGGGATAAGAAGCGGACAAATCGATCCTCGGTGTGCTACGTGCTCTTGAGGTCAAAGGTCAATGTCAAGGTTGTCCCGTTATTGTAAAGTCGTTGAGGTGTGATGTGATAAGACTTCACAGCTTTCGAATCAGCATTAGGAGTAAAGTTCTCCTTCCTCTCACTGCTCTACCATCCACAACGGTGAATAACGTGGGCCAGGTATGCAGTTCATAAAATGGATGGACTGAACACCACACGAACGGGGTTTTGCCCTGCTTTAGGACAGCATTTGATCCTAGCAATCAGATCGGAAGGCGGGCGCTCTACAACATTTGGTTTCTAAAGACCTGTTCCTGGCCAAATAATTTCTAAATTCAAATGAAAATAAAAAAGATGGCAAGAAAAACTAGATGCCCAGTTTCATTTATCATGCAACTGAACCTTCAACAGTACAAGAAGTTATTTTAAACTTTTTTAATTAAGGAAAAACTATAACCAAATAAAGACATCACCAAAAAAAAAAAATCACAAAACGTAATTTTTCATAATATTTGCCATACATTTGTGCTGCCGCCTTGCAGCATTCCAAAGTATTCTTTTGATCAGATGTACGCGTATTATCTAGTTATTCGAAAGTAAAGGGATAAAGGAATCTTTCATTTTACTGTTCTCTGACGGTCCCTCTAGGCATTGTCCCATCAACAATTTTTTTTTTCTTTTCCATAACAGGTTCTATTCTTTAAAATAAACAAAACGGCTACAAAAACAGTAATAGTATACGTAAAGCAACTGTAAGTAAAAATAAGCATGAATCTATCTTGCAAGATTAACAGTGATAAAACCGGATACAAATATACAGCAACCTAAAACTAATGATAAGATAACATTTCTCACACAAGAAATCAGTTGACAAATGACTCTCTCTCTCTCTCTCTTTTCCTCCTTCCTCTTCCGCTCGGGGATGAGCTGATCTCTGAGACCAGAAAGACTGCCTATGCGCACCCATCTCGTAAGTGGCGTGAATTTCCAATCCAGTTAATTACTAAGTCGTTTTAATTTATACGAATATAGCCGTACTGAACATGCCGATACCAAATTCTATTCACTGAAGCACGTGTGGTGCTTTTTACTAAACTTACCAACAATTCATGACTAACAGGGCAAAGACGGCAGGTACTGTGCACCCAGCTACAATGTTATCAAGGTGTGCTGGCCAGAGTTTTGTTCGGACTGTGTTTGGTAACACTGCAATACCGGCTTTGCTCGGTGGATTTTACACGGGATGTTTGGACTCAGATGGAAATGCAACGCTATGCAGCAACGCAACAGACAACACTGTATCCATACTGCAATCTGCAACGTTCCTCCAAGTTACGCTACTCATGCTTGCAACCTGCACATATACAAAGAAAATACTCGTCCTGCAAATGCTCCAAAGAAGGTAACACGTTTCCAATGCGTGGAGTGGGGTGGACTGATGAGACTGTAATATGCATTGCCGTTGAGTTTCTGTCCAGATTTATACTTACCTGTTGTGATGTAAAATCTAACCCAGGCCCCCGACACGAAACTATTGACTGTGATGTTTCTGATCAAGTGCCTGCTACACAGCAAACGATGTTAATGTATGTTGGAATAAAAAAATGGATATGCAACACGATGTGATCGAAAGTAAACTAAACAAACTGACTGACGTCATGACAAACTAATGGACGGTGGTCTCTAGAAGAAAGCATTATGGTACATACAAACAAACTGCAAGATCAATTTTCACGTTTGATTAACAACACCAAATCGCAAGAACGAGCATAAAAAAGACGCCAATCGGCACCATCCAGGACGACCAAGATCATATCCTAAGCCGTGTGGAGACAATGGAACAAAAACTGGAGCGTCAAAACCGGTATTCAAGACGTTTCAATATACTTATTTATGGCATCAAAGAAGACAGAAATAAAGGTCTGATGTCGCAGCAAAAGTGGTCGCCATATTACAAAAATACTTCGTGCGGGAGAATGGTTTGTCAAAGACACAGAAGCAGCCCACAGATTGGGTTCCAATTCCAGGGTGTCCGACAATTGTTATTGTAAAGTTTCATCAGACAGCTGACAACATGGTGACATGACGAACAGGGAAGTGAGGAACAGGATGACCTTGCAGACTGTGACAGAAAAGGGGTATCAGCCACTGTAAAGCTGCTCTGGTCAATTGGTGAACACTCTAGCAGAGTATTCTTGAACTGTTTGACAGTCAGATCGAACCCATTCTAATTTACGGTTCTGAAATTTGGGGTTTATCAGCTAACCAAGAATACACAGAAAGAATACATTTGTTTGCAATTAAGAAATTTCTTGGTGTCAGCTCAAAAGCCCCAAGACACTTAATCTATGGAGAAATTGGCAGATGTCCGTTATATGTTAATACATTCATACGATGTATACAGTTCTGGCTCAGGCTCACTTTGCTTAAAGATGACAGACTCCCCCCACCCCCACCCCCGAGAAAAAAAAGCATAACTTATGTTACTAGGCTTACGGTCTCAGAATTACAGCACGTGAGCTCGTAAAGTCCACTCAATGTTCTTTATAAGTTTGGTTTCAGTATCGTGTGGGAAATCAGTGTTTGCAATGTTAAAACATCCATAGATGAATTTAGACAGTAACTTGTTGATTGTTTTATTCAAGACAGGCACTCTTCCCTCGACAGCCACGAATCGTCACTGTCTACAGTACAAAACAACGAATAATGACAGAAACCGTAACTGTCCAGTTTATGAAAATAGCTTCAAAAGTGAGATTCATTTGTGTTGGTCTGCCGTATATACGAAGCTCTGAGAGCTCAAACGTTCTATCGTCAGCCATTAATGTTTCGATTTACGTTATTCATGAGATGTACCAACAAAACACTAATGGGGGGGGGGGGGGGGATCTTGCAATATTCGTTTATGCAGCATTTGAGTTAACAAAATCCCACCTTAGTAGCTGAACACGATTCTTTCACTTGTTTGATTTCTAATTTCTTTTTCTTCATCACTATTGCAATAGGCTAGGGACCTTTTCAACAACAACAACAACAACAACAACAAAAACAAACAAACAAAAACAAAAACAAAAACCTTTTTGATTTGCACTTCTGCATTCCTCCCTCCTCTCCACGCATTCAGAAGCATATGGCACTCCGTGAGCGCGCGCGCAATCAACTGGCGCGCGCATGGAAAACACTGATTTGTTATGTCTCCAAAAGAAACTTCACAGCAGAAATCTGACAACGTGATACATTTAACAGTTCGTTATCTGTGGCAATGAACTCCCCCACTCCTCCAACATGCACACAAAGAGAGGAAGGGAGCACGGGGAGTAAATCTGGTACAAAAAGACGAGGGTTCGCTGAACCGATCAGGCCTAACAAAAAGTAAGTGAAATTCCTTGATGGATAATATTCGTTTAGGCGTGATATATGTGTAAATTATAATAAGATTGTGCTATTATAATTTCACAAACAATGGTCATAAAAAGACAAAAATTACAAGATAATACAAAGTCAAGTGATGAAGAACTTACAAATAAGATACATTTTATAACAGAACTGTAAATTTAATTCGAAGATGTCACCATTCTTTTTACCTTTCAAATTTACTATTTAACGTCTTCGAAGGCCAAAAAAGTCACATCATTATCAACAAGCAAGACGTTGGAATTTCAAACACAAGCTCGAACGAAAAACATAATCCAAGTAACCGGGATATTAGAAAAGAATTGAAGTGAACAGACTACTCCTGCGACTCCAGTATACGTTTTCAAAGTGTATAATTAGCCGTAATAAACTTCTCAATGGTTGTCAATGACTCCAGTATGTGCATTCAATATTTCCAACTATCCGAAAATAAACCTCTTAAAGGTTGTCATTTGGCATTTGAACAGATTCCTTTGATCATCACAAACCAAGCTGGGATCTGTGGACGTCAAACTAGTGCTTTGTCGGAAAGAAAAACTAACACTCCAAGTGTCAGCGCCACTGTTGTGTGAATGGTCGATCCATTATCAGAAGTAATGACAACATTGTTAGTCCAAATGGTTTTATGTAAGGAAGAAGAATTTATCATAAGCACGTACCATACGTTATGCTTTAATTAAGGAGACGGCTTCAACAGTTCAGTAACAGCATTAAAGACGATCCACAACCAGGCAGTCTTCCACCACACTATCCCCAGCCTGTCCACCTCACCACTGACCGCCCTTGCTGCTGACGGCCAAATCTCGTTCTCTCTGTCCACTTTCGCCAAGTCGAGGGCAAGATCTCACTCTCTCCCACCACAAATCTCCAAACACACACTTCTTGGCCTTCCCTTCTCAAGAACAGGACCACAAAACCACCTCCTCCACCCTTACCTACACCAGTACCTTAAATCACCACCATTCCCTCCTATCTCCGCCCTATCCCAGCAAGCGTCGATCCGGGAGCCAGGAATAGAAATCCGTATCAACCATGGCCCGAACTGCACAAATCATTCCTGTCCCCCCTTCTATGTGGTGAGGTAAGCAGGGAGTTCAGAGCTCCAATCATCGATGTCTTTGACAGGCTGACAATCGCCGTTTAGCCCATTGATTGATGGCGGCTAAATGTGGACGCCTGACAATTTGGCCAGCCTGCTAGCCACGGTGAGGGGGAAAAAAAGAGAGAAGCTCAAGCTGTGTGTGTGTGTGTGTGTGTGTGTGTGTGTGTGTGTGTGTGTGTGTGTGTGTGTGTGTGTGTGTGTGTGTGTGTGTGTGTGCGTGTATGTGTGTGTGTGTGTCTCCCTCTCTCTCTCTCTCTCTGTAAAAACAAAATGAGCCAGCAGTTGCATTCAGATTTACAATTTTAAAAAAATAGGGACAATAGGTTCCTTTCAACGGGTGGTTGCGAATGCATAAGCTCGCATGAATTAATGGACTTGACCTGGGTTTCGGGTCGCAGTAGCCAAAAGATCGCGTGGAACAAAAGTCACAACTATTCAGGTATAGATCGTTATCATATTCTTGAATCATTTTCAAATCAGTTAAATAATGTTTCCTCGTATCTCGAACCGCTATCTAGTTCGAACTGCAATCTATGATGTAAAATTTATCTTCATCAAACCACAGAGAGAAAAAAACTGGACCAAAATTCATTAATGAGCGACGTGTTGTCAAAGAGCGCATCTTCCCCGTATACACTTTCGATATCAAGAACCCATCAACATTTAAGTGTAACTAGGCATGGTCCGCACACGGAGTCTCTGTGGTCTGAAAAAAATACTGTTCTCCCTCAGCATGAACTTCGTGGTTACTTTATGTGTGTATATGTTCCAGAGTTTGTGAATAGATGCCTCTGGTGCAGGTGTCCCGTATTTAGAATTCTGAAATGTATAGTGCTTTTAAGTGATGATTATCAAAAAACAGTGAAAATGTCTTTTATTTCGAACAGAGAAATTACTAGCGTGATTTAACCCTATTCTCCTGCTTTTCTCATTCACTGTCCTTTTCCGCTTGCGTCATATTCATTTATAAATACACTCATTCACATATTCATTTACCCCATATTATGAATTACTCGCAAGACAGAAAAAGTTAACAGATTCTTCGATTAATGGTTCGACAGTTCTCGTTGCTATTCAATAAAATGGCATACACGCCAACAGCAAACACTGCAGCCTTCTGATACAGGTATGAGTAAGACTCCTTCCTTGTTCTATTACATCTGGGTGCAAACAAGCAGTTTAAGGTTGTCTCATAACCCTGAGGTTGCAGGGGAGTGAGGTGACAAGAGATCGAACTTTTCTCGGGGCCAACATCATAAGTGCAGTGATCATCTCCTCTCCCTCACTGCTTTACCTTCCTCAACCATGGAGAAGGTCAGGCATCCAATCATACATGGGGACTGGAAGTCGCTCGCACAAAGCTTCTCGATCATCATCATCATGTGCCCTGCCACATGGCGTTGGCGATCATGGCCCTCCGTATGCATCTATCCCTTGTTGCCACAAGCACATCTTCCACCCTCTCTGTCCTCAGCCACTCTGCAAGTCCGTCCAATATTTTTTCCCTAGGTCTACCATGGTGCTCTCTTTCCCTCCAGCTTCCCTGTTGTGACCAGGTGATATAACTCCCCTTTCCTCATACAATGGCCTATAAATGTTGCCTGTCTTTTCCTAATCTTCTTTATGAACGATCTTCTTGTGTCTGCCTCCATCAAGACTGTCTCGTTTGTTTTCTTTGCTGCCCATGCAACTCTCGACATTCTTCTTAGAAACCACATCTCGACTGCCTCAATCTTGTTCTGGCTTTGCTTGTTGACTGTCCACGCCTCACAACCGTATAACATTATCGATTCTTTATAACATTCAATCAGGAACTTTCTTCCTGATGTTAATTGATAGGCATTTGTTGGTAAGAATGCTTTTCATCTTCTTGAATGCTGTTTTGGCTTGGCCGATTCTGCTGGCTATTTCTGATGTGCATCTACCGTCTGGTGAAATGATCGTTCCCAGATATTTAAACTTATCAACCTGTCTCAAATCCATGGCCAGACAAAACAAGATTCTCGAGCCAGGCTCAAACATTCACGATCACTCTTGACAGACGAGAGGTCTACTCTATGCCAACCAGCCCTCTGTATTTTGTATAGAACTATCCGTAACATTTCAATGTGCTTACTTCATATATGAGCTACGTCCATTTAAACGATAGCAGTCAAGACTCATTTAGTCACATATCTGTACCCTCCTAATGTAGAATAGTTTTAATGCCATCGGTCAGACCTCAAGACCTTGCCAGTGCATTGGGCTTATGTGCAGCTTATGGCTTATATCATGATCATTTTGGATCCTTTCTGTCACACATCTGTGATGTCAGTGCATCAATAATTTAATTTAAGCGCGGATACGCTTATCTTGAAATACTGAACAGAAAGTGAGGCGGTGAGGTCGTGGGTTAGCCATTTTTATCCATGTATATATACATGTGTGCGCGCGCGCGAGCGTGTGTGTAGTGTGTGTGTGTGTGTGTGTATGTGTTGTGTGTGTGTGTGTGTGTGTGTGTGTGTGTGTGTGTGTGTGTGTGTGTGTGTGTGTGTGTGTGTGTGTGTGTGTGTGTGTGTATGGTTTCCATAAGGTTATTAACATCAGTTTTCTGTACACGAATATAATATGAACGCTTATTCAATGAAACAGACGAAACAAGGGAAGTTTGCTCTACATGACTGTAGTCGTAACACGTGTATCAAACAACACGTATAATTTACTCATGTCACTGTCACAGACCATGTCTACACACATGCATCACAAAATACACTAAACCAAGCCACTAATCAAAAAATCACCACTGAAAACATTAGACTGCCCATTTCATAAACTAGAGACAACAGATTATACTGACGGCACATAACTTTCAAAAAAACAAAAACAAAAACAAAACAACGTAAAAAGAAACAAATAAAAGGCCATTCATTTCAGGGCCTGTATGAAACAAGAAACTCTGGAGACAGCTGGACAGCAGAAGGTCCTCAGAGGAGAAGCTCTCCCTCCTTCCCCCCCCCCCCCCCGAAAAAAAACACTCCTTCAAGCAAGTGTTTCGGCCCTGGACTCCACACGCTGTAAGGGAACCGGGCCACATCCACGTCATGACTACTCTGCCGTCGCCATTTTTTCCTCCAACTTGGTTCGAATCCGCGTCTTCAAGGTGGTCGGCCTAAAGATCAAGTCACCCTTGGACGGATGTCTTAACCACTTAGCTAAAGGACACCGGCAACATTATCATCATCATCATCAGGTGCTTTGCAATGGCACTTACTCTCAACCTGCATACCTGACCTGTGGTGTTCCACAAGGATCTGTCCTTGGCCCTGTTCTTTTCACTCTTTATACCTCCCCCCTGTCCATCATCATCAACTCCCACTCTATAAAACACCACTTCTATGCTGATGACACCCAACTTCAAGACAGTGACTCACCTGATAATATACAGCGCCTGTTGACTCGCACCACTGAGTGTTACTCGGACATTAAGAACTGGATGACGTTCAACAAACTTCAGCTTAATGACGACAAGACAGAAGCTATCCTCATTGGCACCCGTCAGAAACTTTCTCAGCTGCCTCCTCTTTCTCTCCCACTATGTAACACATCAGTCCCAATTTCTGATTCAGCTAAAAACCTTGGTGTCTGCATTGACTCTACCCTCTCCATGAACAACTTTGTTTCTCAAGATCTTGCTACTATCATCTCCATCGTATAAGCCTGATCAGGAAGTATCTCTGTCGGAAACAACTGCAAAACTCGTTCTCTCCTTCATAATGTCTCGCATTGACTATTGCAATTCACTCCTGTCTGGTCTTCCTGCCTCCACCATTCACATCCTACAGCGCATTCAAAACAATACTGTACGCCTTGTACTCAAAAGAAAAAAGCTGACCACATATCTCCTCTCCTGGCAAAACTTCACTGGCTCCCTGTATCATAGCGCATACAGTACAAACTAGACACCATCTGCTACAACAGCCTCAATTACGCAGCCCCCGATTACCTGTCAAGCCTACTTGAGATCGATGTTCCCTCACGTACTCTCCGCTCTGCCTCCGATCCTCTGACTTTTCGCTTTCCACGCACTAAGCTCAATACCTATGGTCCACGAGCCTTCTCTGTTTCTGTCCACTCTCCTGGAACAAACTTCCTCTCTCAGTCCGTCAGCAACCTATTTTTGTCTCCTTCAAGTCCGCTCTCAAAACTCACCTTTTCTCCTCTGCATAAAATCCTAACCTCACTCAATCCCCCTCTGCAGCCTGTCTTCGCTCGGAGGGGAATCACATTGTTATAATATATAATTGTATATGATATGCTCTCTATAATTTTCCATTGCTTTTATTCTTGCTTTTATTGCTTTTATTCTTTCTCCCCATTTATAGCCATGCGCGCGGGGTGTGTGTGTGTGTGTGTGTGTGTGTGTGTGTGTGTGTGTGTGTGTGTGTGCGTGTGTGCGTGCGTGCGTGCGTGCGTGCGTGTGTGTGCGTGCGTACGTGCGTGCGTGCGTGCGTGCGTGCGTGCGTGTGTCTGTTTCAGCGCTTAGATTTGATTTTATCAAGATTTTGCGCTATATAAATATTGTAATTATTATTATTATTATTTGCCGCATGGCGTTGGCGATTATGGACTTCCATCTGTCTTTATCACTTATTGCCTCAACAATAAAGGGGCATTTTAGGCCTTATGCAGTTCACTTTCGTTTCTTCTCGACCAGATCCAGCTGGAATTCTTTTCAGCTGCTCCCGCCGTTGTCTTTAGGCTTTGGTCATCCCTTTTCCGACAATCAAGAGCTGTTTCATGAGATCATAGGCCGATGTGCCTCCCTCGCTCCAACTTCTATTCCAGGACTTTGGCTTGAACGCCGGATTTCTCAAGTTGCTGGCTAGACTGGCATACAGGAATTTTCAGTCTTGTAGATATGCGCTTCTTCCATTCTTCTTCTACACGGCACAGTCAGTTCGATCATAATCATTTGTTTTGATGAATGGGAGTGGACTACTATACCCGGTCTCATGCCACTCTTGATGATGTTTCTAGGTGTTTTTTCCATTATGGAAGATCTTGCTGTGCACTCCCAGTGATGCTTTTTCCCCTGGCAATACTGACTGCTTGAGCGATTTCTTGAGGCACTCAGTTGTGCCTCCATGTGTATCATCCTTGGGTTAGCGCTATTTTGCATGAGCTCAGGACATCTTCACTGTTTGCCCTCGCAGAAAAGCACAAGACAAACAAATATGCAGGATAAATAATCTACAAGAAAAATGAATACATGCAACTGATAGAATAATGATATGAAAAGAAAACAGAAAATAAATGAAAAAGAAAACAGAAAACAAATAAACAAACAGAATGGCAGACAACAACAAAAAACAAAAAACAAACGGTTGATCCAAACAACCCTTCGCCGTTTTTCTTTTCGTTTCTTTTCTTACGCTTGCTGTCACTTCTGAACGAAAAGGCTCAAAGTCGCTTTGAATTATATGTCTGTACATGCTTTCTTAACATATGTCTATTTCATGTCTGTCCCGTAATTTTTTTTTCTGTGGTGGTAATAGAAGCTAGGATATTAGGCTACGCTTCCTTGCTTCACGTGTATCGTAGACGGATATGAGCTCAATCAATCAAAAATTCAATCACGACCAGCTACCCATCTTTTCTCTCTCTCTCTCTCTGTCTCTCTCTTTCTGTCTCGCTCTCTCTCTCTGTGTCTCTCTCTCTCTCTCATTAGCCCAGCCCGCCATATTTGTCAGCTTAGCAATGGCAGGATACTCACGCTTGAAGTACAGACAATGCACTGGGCTTTTCAATCAGCTGAACTGTTTACGAGGCACAAAGAGGAGGCAGGTTTGACTCAGCTGGACCTCGAGGGTTCAATATGTCTTACTTTTGAAAATGAGTGTTTAATTCCATCCGTGGTGTCATCCAAGATTTTTTCATGGACTTTATCATATTAAATCTGAGTCACTGTCTTTCTACGGGTTATCTTAATCAAAAACAGAAAAAGCTGGAACAAACATGACTCGATTCTGTGTGTGTGTGTGTGTGTGTGTGTGTGTGTGTGTGTGTGTGTGTGTGTGTGTGTGTGTGTGTGTGTGTGTGTGTGTGTGTGTGTGTGTGTGTGTGTGTGTGTGTTCCCCCGTGTACATGTGCATTTTTATTGTTATTGTTTTTTGTGTTGATTTTAAATAGCTTTATCTTTACCAAGTTCGGGTACAAGTTTTAACACATAAGTCTAAACAGGCTTAAAAGTGTATTTTAAAATGTGCACAGACCAATTTCAGGATCATGATTATGCAGCTGATGCATTCGGCCAACTAGGCAGCACAGAATGAAATGTCGTCTTCTTGTCTCATTTATTTATTCTATTTTCTTGCCTGATTATGAGCTTTTTTTTAATTTCTCGCCTCAGTATGAAAGCTTGTTTCTGCCTCCATTAGCTTAAAAAGAAAAATAGGTATGGCCTGAAAAACGCGCGTACTCCCAGTCATCTCCACCGTTAAAAATGTTATTATTATCATTCTTGATGAACCGCCCACGCTTGATGTATTAATTCATGTATACATGTCTCCTATTGCTATCACTGCATGAAGTGTACATAATGATCTATTTCCAGGTTTAGTGGAACGAGCATGCTTTTGACATGAAGTGTTTGCACTATACACATAGAATTATTATAACCATTCTCGTTATCTTTTTGTGACACAAAACTTTAACTTAGCTATAACATCATCACTGCATTAGCGGTTTGTACAGTAAGTTGTTTGGCTGATTTGTTGACTGTTCAATCAGCTGATTATCTAGCTGGTTTATACTGTATGTGTAAAACAGCAAGGACTAGCTGTAAGGCAGATCTAGTATTCTAATATCCTTAACCCTTTGACTCCAGCACCTTGTCCACGAGCATTCTGCATTGTCAAACATGCTAGCAATAGCAAAGCAAAAACTTAACCCTTTGACTCCCTCTCCCTTTCCACCAGCTTCCTGCAGGAAGCTGGTGGAAAGGGAGAAGGCGTCAAAGGGTTAAGTTTTTGAAGTTGGTGGTTAAGGTCCGGGAGTCAAAGGGTTAAGAGATAAAGCCTTTTCAAGTTTCAAGTGCTGGCTGATTGGGGAGTCGGCTACACGGTCACTTGACGATTCGTTGGTTCATAGAAACCTCGCTGCTTGCGTGCTTCAGACCTGCCTGGTTGGTTAGTTACAATATGCCATGCGCCAGACACGAAACTTTCCTCTACGCAAATAAATTTGTGAATGTTTACAGATGTAAAGCATACTTCGTGTTTACTGTATACAACATTTGAGTCACTCACAAATCGTTTGGGCTAACATTTTCATATAGGTATACGTTATAATAATGCGTTAATTAAAAAGGGTTACTAAACTACAGGCATGCGCAATCGTATCGATTGAAAACTGCAATAAACGTAGTTTTGACTGACGTTTTCAAATAACACCCAAAACAGATCTTGGTTGTTTTCGTTGTACTTTTCTGAGTTTCCCATTCTCAAGATAGCATCTCCACCTCGGAATAAGTCCCAAATGCGCTGATGCTAACAATGCCACGTCATGACAAGATCCAAAATGATCATGGCATAGACCATACCTTGCGCATTTAACCCCTACGCTCCGATTCTCTCTAGCGTGTGGGTTCTATGTTTATCTGTGTATCAATCTGTCACTGAAATAACTTTAGCTATATTGTAGTGGCACGTATCTCTCCATCTGCAATGTCCCACGAAATAAAAAACAAACAAATGAACAAATGAATAAAAACTACTCAGATGATCTCGATGTAGCCCAAGATGCTGTCAGGTGTCAGTATCAAAATACAAATCACCCGTGCGTCAAACTCAAATTCAAGTAAACAATTCCATACTTCAAAGAGAAACGGTACAGCTCTTAACGCCTCTTCGACAACGTTTTAAGGCAGCCCAAGTCATAGGTGCTAAATTTTTTATCGCGCAATACTTTACTGGCTGAACGATGAGTCATAGGCGTGATATGACATGTCTAACCCTTGACCCTGAGCCAGTTACAAAGCACTGGGGGTTATGACTGGTTCTCCCGACGGCAGAAAAGAGAGGTAATTTCTTCCCCTTTCCTGTCGTAATCGTCTTCAAAACATCGCATGGTCTTCATTTTTCTATGGTTTGGAGATCTTAACAAGTTTCACCCATCACCTTCCTGCCTGGGTAAGCCACCACTCTGTGAAAACCAAAACTTTCCTTTAATCAATGGCACAAAATGAGCATAAGATACTTCCGTTCTTTGACTACCCATGTAAAGAAATAAATGAATAACAGAATACTGGGACATTTTTTTCTCTGTATACTAAAGGTTTCAAAATATAAATATTTGAATATTAGTAATACTGACTACTAAAATAGAGCCTTATTTCGTAAACCTAAGCGCCTACAGAAGCAGTTACAGAGGCGGACCTAGGTACAGCAAAAACATGTCAGCCCATATCGCTATGATCAAAAGGACAAACACAATACATAAATTTTTTAATCGACCACATGTTATACGACAATAAACAACTGAGACATTATTTCATTCACACACACTTAGAGAGAGAGAGAGAGAGAGAGAGAGAGAGAGAGAGAGAGAGAGAGAGAGAGAGAGAGAGAGAGAGAGAGAGAGAGAGAGAGAGAGATTACAGCTGGAAAAAAAATGAGAGTAGATGAAAACCTGTTTACCAATCAATTAAAACTAATCACTGTGGGTAATCCATAAGTTTCAGCGTATTGTGTCATCAAACTGCAGTGGACACAAAAGATAAAGATATAACAGGTTGTGCTATGATTTTGAGGTCCAAAGGGGAGTGAGGTAGCTGGGGACTCCAACATTTCTCGAGGGCCAACATTATATTACAGATGACCTCTCCTTTGCTTTTGCCTTCCCCAAAATAAGTAAAATCAGGTGGAAACACAGGCCTATGTAAAATAGGGGCTTAGAGTTTAAGTCGTCCTGAAAATGAGAAAATGAGGGGCATAGATAGTTTGGTTTATATGCAAATCAAATGTTTTATCTCTGAATCATTAGTTCTCATGATGAAAAAATGTTTTTTTAGATAGTGCGCAACGACTTCCTTTAACAAAATCTGGTTTGATACATCAAAAAAACTCTGACGTTTGTATGCACATTTTTTTTACCTGTAAAAAGTCTTCCTCTCTCCAACCCAGTGTGTGGGTGTGGATGTTGGTATATGTAGACACGAGGGAGAGACTGGGGGCGGTAGGGTAAAAGGAGTCGGTTACACTTTACAGGTTTACTTCTCAAAACCCATTTGATTGAGGTTGTACTACAAGTGACGTCAAAGGTTCCGCGAATCCTTAATAGTCGACAGTTCGTGACAGATACAGATCTCTCAAGATATTTTCGACATATTCAAATCCTTTCTAACAGGAAACAAGCTCTCTCTCTCTCTCTCTCTCTCTCTCTCTCTCTCTCTCTCTCTCTCTCCTCTCTCTCTCTCTCTCTCTCTCTCTGCGCGTGTGTGTGTACCTGCGCAAATGCGTGCGTGTGAATGTGAGTGCGTGGTGCATGTGTTTCAATCAGACGTATGAAATGATTTGCAGAACTTAAGTCTTTTAATGCGGAAAGATACGCAAAACTAATCACACTCTTTCAACGCTAACACACACACACACACACACACACACACACACACACACACACACACACACACACACACACACACACATGTATGCATACACACATAGACAAACACATACACGTACACATGTACACACAGTCTCCAGTCTTGTTGGGCTGAAAGCTTTTAAAGACATTAAATCATCAAA
>CM060313.1:5499455-5506955 GCA_030674185.1 Monoplex corrugatus | reverse complement strand
ATATAATCATCACCAAGAATATCAGTCTTCTCCCTGCTATCTGGATTCGCATCACTATCATAGGAAGGTGGCGTCGAAGTTAATAAGCTTGATGACAGGAAAAGTGAAGAAAGAGAACGAACGTCGTATTGTGTTTCAAACCAGTCGTGATGACCTGGTTGTTGGAAATATGTCGCCCGATGTATATCACTCGATTGGAATGTGTGTGTGTGTGTGTGTGTGTGTGTGTGTGTGTGTGTGTGTGTGTGTGTGTGTGTGTGTGTGTGTGTGTGTGTGTGTGTGTAGTGTGTGTGTGTGTGTGTGTAGTGTGTGTGTGTGTGTGTGTGTGTGTGTGTGTGTGTGTGTGTGTGTGTGTGTGTGTGTGTGTGTGTGATATGTGATGATGATGATGACGATGATAATGATGATGATGATGATGATGATGATGACGACGATGATAATGATGATGATGATGATAATGATGGTGTGTGTGTGTGTGTGTGTGTGTGTGTGTGTGTGTGTGTGTGTGTGTGTGTGTGTGTGTGTGTGTGTGTTTATTGTCACAACAAAATCTACCAGCGTGAAATGTCGGCTGTTCTCCCCATGAAAAGCATGTCGCCATAGTACGGCGCCACCCCTTTTTTCCTGCATATGTTCATTCTTGTTTCATCGTCATCATGGGTCTTGCAGTTTTTGTTTTTGTTTTTTTGTTTTTGTTTTGTTTTGTTTTTTAGTTACCTTCTGTGACTAGGTGCTCAAATTTGTCTTGCCTCATAAAATGTCCTATAAATGTTGCTCGTCTGTTCCTAATCTTCTCCATTAATGTTCTTTTTGTGTTTGCTTCTTTCAAGACTTGCTCGTTTGTTATCTCTGCCATCTATGGAACTCTCAGTATTCTTCTTAGAAACCACATTTCAGCTGGAACAATCTTGTTCCGGCTTTATTGTTGAATGTCCCGGCTTCGCATCTGTACAAAAGTACTGGTTCCATATAGCACTGAAATATCTCTTCCTGATGTCAATTATAGGCATTTGTTGGCAAGAGTGCTTTTCGTTTTCTTGAATGCTGTTTTAGCTTACCCAAGTCTGCTATATATTTCTAATGTTTATCTACCACGGCTTTAGTCTTCTTACTGTTTAGCTCAAGCCCTTTATATCTGCTTCCTAATTCTATCATATTCACAAGATTTTTTAGATTTTTTTTTTCATCTTCTGCAATTAGAACGGTGTCACCTGCATAACCAAGACTGTTTATCATTTTCCCTCCTACTTTTATCCAAGGGCATTATTGTAGGTTTCTCGTGGTGGTTTCGATGTAAAGTGAAAATAAATCTGGTGACAGAACACACCCCTGTCTGACCCCTCTTTTGATATATTGAAAAGAACTCACATCATCTTCTACTATCATTACTGCTGTTTTTTGTCTACCTATGAAAATGAATATTTCTTCAGCACTTGCTTGGGATAACTCTTGTTGTCGTGGAGTCTATTATGTACGGATCTATTACATCAGATTATCGTCTCACCCGAAAGACGAATACCCACCCAGACCACCATTCAAAGTTAGTGGAAGGTGGAGAAAAATCCCTATCCGACTGAGAATCGATCCCCATGTTTCTCGCATCCTGGTGTATGCTTTATCCACAAGGACACACACTATACTGTAAGACAGTGAGAGAGAGAGAGATAGAGAGACAGACAGACAGACAGACAGACAGAGACAGAGAGAGAGGGAGGAGGAGGAGGAGAGAGAGAGAAAGAGAGAGAGTGTGTGTGTGTGTGTGTCTGTATGTGTGAGTGAGTGAGTGAGTTTGTGTGTGTGTGTGTGTATTATATATATATATATATGTGTGTGTGTGTGTGTGTGTGTGTGTGTGGTGTGTGTGTGTGTGTGTGTGTGTGTGGTGTGTGTGTGTGTGTGTGTGTGTGTGTGTGAGCAGCACAGCTTCCGGTCATGTACATCTTAAAGTCGCACGGTCTATGAGCTTGGTTTGCAGAATGGAAAACAAACAGTATCAGCTAAACAAACACACAAACTTACGTACAAAGGGTGCGCTCTACCTCCAGCCCATCTCACTGCGCAAAAAGGTGTGGTCTGCCTCCTCCAGTCCCTCTAACTGCGCAAAAAAGGTGTGCTCTGCCTTTTTCAGTCCATCTCACTGCGCAAAAAGGTGTGGTCTGCCTCCTCCAGTCAATCTAACTGCGCAAAAAAGGTGTGCTCAACCTCCTCCAGTCCATCTAACTGCGCAAAAAAGGTATGCTCTGCCTCCTCCAGTCCATCTAACTACTCAAAAAAGGTGCGCTCTACCTCCTCCCGTCCATCTAACTGCGCAAAAAAAGGTGCGCTCTGCCTCCTCCAGTCCATCTAACTGCACCAAAAAAGGTATGTTCTGCCTCCTCCAGTCCATCTAACTGCGCAAAAAAGGTATGCTCTGCCTCCTCCAGTCCATCTAACTGCGCAAAAAAGGTGCGCTCTACCTCCTCTAGTCCATCTAACTGCGCCAAAAAAAGGTGTGCTCTGCCTCTTCCAGTTCATCTAACTACGCAAAAAAAAGGTGCGCTCTGCCTCCTCCAGTCCATCTAACTGCGCAAAAAAAAGGTGTGCTCTGCCTCCTCCAGTTCATCTAACTGCGCAAAAAAGGTATGTTCTGCCTCCTCCAGTCCATCTAACTGCGCAAAAAAGGTATGCTCTGCCTCCTCCAGTCCATCTAACTGCGCAAAAAAGGTATGCTCTGCCTCCTCCAGTCCATCTAACTGCGCAAAAAAAGGTATGTTCTGCCTCCTCCAGTCCATCTAACTGCGCAAAAAAGGTATGCTCTGCCTCCTCCAGTCCATCTAACTGCGCAAAAAAAGGTATGCTCTGCCTCCTCCAGTTCATCTAACTGCGCAAAAAAAGGTATGCTCTGCCTCCTCCAATCCATCTAACTGCGCAAAAAAGGAGGTGTGCTCCGCCTCCTCCAGTCCATCTAACTGCGCAAAAAAGGTGTGCTCTGCCTCCTCCAGTCCATCTAACTGCGCAAAAAGGTGCGCTCTACCTCTAGTCCATCTAACTGCGCAAAAAGGTGTGCTCTACCTCTAGTCTATCTAACTGGGACTGGGTTCTTGGTCCTAGTTGAAGTTGGGGAATTTAAAGCAGCAAAGGAACTGAATGACACCGGGGACTTCAATGCAGAAACTTCTGTCAACTTCACAGATTTATTTACGGCCTGTTCGCTGTTCCCTGCTTACCAGACAGATGTCGAAAGGTCCTTTGATATCTCTCGATGAACACGACATGGACAGACGAAAAACTTACCGGCAAGCGGTATCAATGAAGGAGTTGTCAAAGTGTCTTTTCATACGGATCGGGTTTTTTGGTCGCTGGTGTGGCATGCACGCGGTGGGTCGTGTTGCCGGGTTGTCTGTCGGAATGTGTAACAGATGTCCTGTCCTAAATGACTGCTTTGTTTCTTTTCTTTCTGGAAGACGCGTTCGATAGATTGAGTGAAATGTTGAACGAGACTTTCGGGACAATCCACTAATGTGTGCGTGCATACATGCGCGCGTGTATTTGTGTGTGTGTGTGTCTGTGTGTGTGTGTGAGAGAGAGAGAGAGAGGGAGGGAGAGTGTGTGTGTGTGTGTGTGTGTGTGTGTGTGTGTAAGAGAGAAAGAAGAGAGAGAGAGAGAGAGAGAGAGAGAGAGAGAGAGAGAGAGAGAGAGAGAGAGAGAGAGAGAGAAGGGGGCTTGCAGAAACAGAGACAGCCAATGAAAAATTTTGAACAGTCCGTCCAGTTCAGATTGCCAAAAGGACGCATCACTGAAAACTGGCAAAGTTAAGTCTAGACCGAATCAGCAAAAATTAAAGTAGGCTATATACACAGCTATACAAACCACAACAGGCTTATCAGCAACACACGCTACTCAGTCCCCAATCATACTCTCTCTCTCTCTCTCCCTCACATACACACACACACAACACACGCACACACACACACGCACACCTTCTTCACACACACACACACACACACAACACGCACACACACACATACACACACACACACACACGCGCGCGCGCACCACACACACACACCTTCAAAGTTATCAAGCCGACGACAGGTAAAGCACGCCAGGAATGTCATCAGAATCATTGTTGGCCATTGTTCAACGTGCCTTTCTCCATGTCATTTCGGTTGGCAGACGTTCCTTTTTGTTTCCTTTTTTTTTTTTTCCTTTCCATCATTGTTTTCGTTTGAACAAATATCTTCATATTACAGGTCTTCTTTATTCTATTTTCGAAAAGCATTAACAGAACATCAGAAAGAACCAAGACATACAAGTTAAAGGTTAGACAAAAGTTGTTTTATTATAATCCAGAGGTCTTAGGAGGGTGAGATGGTAAAGCTGCAACTTTTCTCAGGGCTGGTGTCCATCTCTTCTCCCTCGCTAATTTACTTTCCACAACCATGAACAAGATCAGGTACTTATTTACAACTGGATGGACTGGAAACTGCACACAAAGTTTTTTCCTCGAGCCATACTGGAACCCATGCAATCAGAAAAGAAAGCAGAAGCTCTATCTCTATGTCAAACAGCCAAGGCCAAAAACTTTACTACAAGACAGTTCCTTCTTCTGTCGTTAAACAAAACAAACAAAAAAACATGGGCTCTCTTTCTATGTCAAACAGTCAACGCAAAAAAAAATTACAAGGCAATTCTTTCTTTTGTCGTTAAACAAAAACAACAACAACAAGAACAAAAACAAAACAACAAAACCAACAACAACAAACAAAAAAAGAGAGGGGGAGGGGGGGGGGCTCTATTTGTATGTCAAACAACCAAAGCCAAAAAAATTACAAAGCCGTTCCTTCTTTTATTGTTAAACAAGAGAAAAACCCACCAGGACCTCTGTTTCTATGCCAAACAGTCAAGGCCACGTTTGTTTTTTTATATAACAAGACAGTTCCTTCTTTTGTCATTAAACAAAGCAAAACAAAACAAAAACACCCAAAACAAACAAACAAAAAACATGGGCTCTATTTCTATGTCAGACAGCCAAGGCCAAAAAAAAATTATCACAAGGCAGTTCCTTCCTTTGTCGTTACACATATATTGTGTAAATGCCATGTAAAAGTTTCAGGCTTGACATGGGCTTTTCAATCTCCTGGGATATATATGCAAGACTCTGCTACTTGCTATCTTTGAATCTTAGAAATTTATATGGCTAAAATTCTCAGTGCCCTTAACAGTATCTGTACGTCATGGCTAGTTAAAATTGAGGCTGTTCTAACTTCCTACTGGATCAGTCCTGTGGTTCAATTAAAAAAACAACTCTGGTAAAGATTCGTCCTTAGAACGAACAACCGACATTCCTCTCTCTCTCTCTCTTTCACGCGAGTGCGCGCGCGCGCACACACACACACACACACTCTCTCTCTCGCTCTCTCTCACTCACAAACACACTTAAATTTAAAGGAGACTGACAAAACAAGTTGGGAGGGGGGGGGGCATGAACTGATCTCTTTTAACATCTATAAACTGCATGCTATGTGTCTACAGAGACCAAATAAGTCAGCAAAGCTCGGATTTCTTGGCTACTTCTGGGTAACCGAGTTTGGATCATCAAGATGTTCTATTTCCAAGTTGTGAATGCATAAGATTGCATGAGCACGGCCCAATTTTGGGGTCACATCTTCCACGTCACCTTGATGGCATTGTCCCGAGCCTCTCATTCCGTCTCTGCCATGAATCATCAAACCCAGGTTGATTCCATTTCTGTCTACTAGGAAGTATCACCAATCCAAACAAGACTGATTTAAAGTCACTGGTGGTATTCAGTGTTTGAAATGGTATGACAAAATACATGCAAAATGTTAACTAACTTATCATGTTTGCTCTGTCATGGCTCTAGAATACTTTGCATGCTCATTTGTGTTGTAAATGCCACTGAGTTTGGTATTTGGAGCTCGAAGTTTGTTCAAAACAGATTCATATCACTCACACAATTCCATATGCGCTCTACTCAAATCTGCCAGTGTGACTATCTAGCAGACTTTATCCTGCCATAAACTGTTTAAGGCAGGGTCTTAAAATGGGGATGATGATGAGAAGAACGGGACTAACGAAACACTCATCTGACAAAACCAGAGTTCTAAGATGGGCAGCGACCAAGCCTGTTTTTTATGTTGCAAGCTAGGGTTGAACTCCATCAATCAGACCTTGAATCCATGGCTTAGACAATACAGCCAAAAGCCACTGTATTTCTCTAACAATCCCCTGATCTCCGAAACGAAGATAATCCTAGACAAGGAAAGAGAAGAAACAAACACTGAGAACCGAGTGACAGCACAGCATAAAGAGCTACAGAATGTGTGGCAATTTTCATGTTATGTTGATTCACATGGTGCTGAAGCTCAAACCACTGCTGCTGATTTTGATATAAGACAGCATCAGAGTGTTGCATTCTATGCCGGAACGTGGCTGCCATCATCACGCTTTTCATCACTCACCATAGTCATCAGCTGAAGACTGTCTGACAGGTTCACCGTCCTCTGACAGCACTGACATACGCAATGCACAAAGACTTATTCATATTTCTGATTCATGGTACACGCACAGCGAATAAAGTTGTCCTGATCGTGAAGCATCTCAGTGTCTGAACGTGATACTCTCTTAAGTCTCTAGTCTAATACATCAACAGTCATCCAGAGATTGGCGTCCCAAATGTGAATGCCCTCAACACATGGTAAATACTTCATGTAGGAGTGAGGGTGGAAGTGGCGGCGGCGGTGTTGGAGGTTGCCGAAGGGGTGAGAATGGGTGAGGAAGACAGCTGTTGAAGTCAGTGTTCAGGTCAGGGTGATGGTGGTGAAGGTATTGAAACAGGAGATTGTGTCAAGTGCTGACATCGTGCGGCACAGATTCAGGCATAGCTAACGAGTACAATGGCAGTCCACGATCTAAAAACAAATGCATTCCACTAGCATATCTAATGCGTGCAACGACGGCCTAAATTAATCCTTTTACTCCCTCACTCTATCCACCAGCATTTTGCAGAAAGCTGGTTAATAGGGTGAGAAAGGACGAAAAATAATCACAAAAGCCAACCAACCAACCCACCCATCCAACCAACCAACCAACCAAACAAGCAACAAAACTGGCCTTGATGCATTCCATCAACTCATCATGAAATCCTTTTAAATTTGCAGAAAAAGTCTTCTACTGCTCTAGCCCAATATCATGTCCACCCAGCAACCACTTGCCACCGCCGTAAAAAGACTATGGCATTATCATAACGAAAAGCTGGCGATGGATTGGACACATTATCCGTTGAGTGCAGGATAAACATAATCCAGACAACCCTTCACTGAACACCAGAGCATAGAAGTAAGAGAGGAATGCTGGAGAATATCTGTTGACGAACAACAGGAGACCTCAAGGTCCTGAAACACACGTGAAGTATTACATAGGCTGGACCAGAACAGACAAGTGGAGAACTTTGGCTGTTGCCCTGCATGCCAATAGCATAATTGGCAGTAAGCAAAA
>CM060313.1:5476955-5491955 GCA_030674185.1 Monoplex corrugatus | reverse complement strand
CGTGTGGGCTGGGGTGGGGGAGGGGAAGGGAGAAGGATAGTGGGAATTGGTGAATAGGATGAGGATATGGAGGACAGGAAGCTGGTGGATAGGGTCAGGGAGTGGGGGAGTAGGAAGCTGGTGGATGGGGTCAGGGAGTGGGGGTACAGGTTGCTGGTGGATAGTCAGGAGTGGGGTACAGGAGCTGGTGGATAGGTCAGCGAGTGGGGTACAGGAAGCTGGTGAATAGGGTCACGAAATGGGGGGGGGGGTACAGGAAGCTGGTGGACAGGGTCAGGGAGTGGGGTACAGGAAGCTGGTGAATAGGGTCAGGGAGTGGGGGGGGTTACAGAAAGCTGGTGAATAGGGTCAGGGAGTGGGGGTACAGGAAGCTGGTGAATAGGATCAGGAATAGTCAGGGAGTGGGGGTACAGAAAGCTGGTGAATAGGGTCAGGGAGTGGGGTACAGGAAGCTGGAGGATAGAGTCAGGGAGTGGGGGTACAGAAAGCTGGTGAATAGGATCAGGGAGTGGGGGTACAGGAAGCTGGTGGATAGAGTCAGAAAGTGGGGGTACAGGAAGCTGGTGGATAGTCAGGGAGTGAGGGTACAGAAAGCTGGTGGATAGGTGAAGAGTGGGGGTACAGGAAGCTGGTGGTTAGGGTCAGTGAGTGGGGTACAGAAAGTTGGTGGATAGTCAGGAAGTGGGGGTACAGGAAGCTGGTGGATAGAGTGAGGGAGTGGGGGTACAGAAAGCTGGTGGGTAGGGTCAGGGAGTGGGGTGCAGGAAGCTGGTGGATAGGGTCAGGGAGTGGGGTGCAGGAAGCTGGTGGATAGGGTGACAGTCGGGTGCAGAAAGCTGGTGAATAGGGTCAGGGAGTGGGGGTACAGGAAGCTGGTGAATAGGATCAGCGAGTGGGGGTACAGGAAGATGGTGGATAGGGTCAGGGAGTGAAACATAGGAAGCTGGTAGACAGAGTGAGGAAAAAAGAGTTAAAGGAAAGGTGATAAGCGATGCATAGGAATGACGTCAAACCGTGACAAGTTGATGATGGTAAACTATTGAAAACACAATTAATGCCCCCCTGAGAGCTGTTTCATAATGATAAAAATAAATAATAATAATAATAAAAAGATTCCTGTCCCCTTCTCCCATCCCATCCCTACAACCCACACACAGACACACACACGCGCGCGCACACACACACACACACACACACACACACACACACACACACACACACACACACACACACACACACATACCACACACACACACACACACACACACACACACCACATTTCTAATACTGTAATAGGCATGTTCGGCAATTTCAAAAAGCCCGTTTTAGGTTCCTATGACAAACAAATGAATCCGAGTCTCACACACACACACACACACACACACACACACACACACACACACACACACACACACACACACACACACACACCATACACACGCGCGCGCGCGCGCACCCACGCATGCACGCACGCACGCACGCACGCACGCACCCACGCATGCACGCACGCATTGCACTCACGTGATCTCAGTTCTTTGCTTGCATGCCGACAGACTCTTACAAAGTTGAAACACTGAAATTTTAGGTGATAATGGTTGCCTGAGGGGAGGGGGGGAGGGGAGGGGGATGGGGGGCCTCTTCAAGACACGTCTTGTTTTCGATCCCCATTCCCCAATACTTCTCCGTGGTCACTTGAACTGTTTTTTCCTTTACGCCTGCATCTCGATATAACTATACGTACGCGCACACACACACACACACACACACACACACACACACACACACACAGATGCACGCACGCACACAGGCGCTCGAGCGCGCGTACACACACATATACACACATAGAGAGAGGAGAGAGAGAGAGAGAGAGAGAGAGAGAGAACTAGAGAGAGAGAGACAGACAGACGGACGGACAGACAGACAGGCAGACAGAGAGACAGACAGACAGAGACAGAGAGAGAGAGCGAGAACAGCGGCTTCTTCAGGTTATGTTTTTTTTATGTTGGAGCATTGTTTCCGTTTTTTCCCCGCTTCTGTCACGCGTCCTGTTCATTTCGCGAATATCTTCCACAGGCGCTCGCTTGAATTGAAAATGTGTGGCTGTCAGCTGATGGCTCTCATCATCATAATCATCATCATCATGTGCCCTGCCGCATGGCGTTGGCGATCATGGCCCTCCATACGTATCTATCCCTTGTCGCTGCAAGTACATCTTCCACCCTTTCTGTCCTCAGCCACCCTGCAAGTACGTCCAATATTTTCTCCCTGGGTCTACCTGGGTTCTCTTTCCCTCCAGCTTTCCTGTTGTGACCAGGTGCTCTAATTCCCTTTCCTCATAAAATGACCTATAAATGTTGCTTTCTTTTCCTAATCTTCTTTATCAATGGTCTTCTCGTGTCTGCCTTTATTAAGACTGACTCGTTTGTTTTCTTTGCTGTCCATAGATCTCTCAACATTCTTCTTAGAAACCACATGTCGGCTGCCTTAATCTCGTTCTGGCTTTGCATGATGGCAATCATCCTTTGAAAAACACAGCCATTTGTCTCTCTATTCACGACAGCCTGGAGGCCGGAGGGTGCACACATTTTTTTTCCCCTTATGCCAAGCCAGGTTTGAATCGCTGCTTTCAGACTAGAAGACATGCACCGATGGCCGCTTTGCCATCCTCATAATGTTCGGTTGTTGGGTACGCTCAAGCCAAACAGAACACACACACGATTTCCGCCATGTTTTTGCGGACAGTAGGTTCTCTCGGAGTGACTCGCTACACCACGTGAATGGGCATTTCGCGACTGAAATTTTCACCAAAAATAGCTTTGTCAGGCTCAGACAAATGTATATGCGCTTCACCCTGCTCTACCAGTCACTAACTTGCCTGAATCCTGATCTTGTGCAAGGCCCTAAGCACCAGCGAGGTCTCGAAATGAGGAGGAAAGGAGGAACAAAATATAATTGTGTATGAAACACTAAACTAATTCAGCATAGGAGGGATTGGCGGAAGCAGAACCCAAGGCTGAAGACTTCTTCCCATGCAATGCCTCCAGGATTGGTTTTCTACCCCATACCAGACGATGAAAACCAGTATGCCTATTAATCCCGACGAAAGAACCCATCGTAATCACTAATACCACCACAGTGATTGGGCAGCGAACAAGTCAGTCTCTCTGTGGGCTGGGATTGAACTCGAGACATCGATTCTCGAGTCCGCAGTTTTATCAACGGCCAGTCCACGGAACTATAGCCCTTTCCGTAGCCGAAGCTACCGTGGATAAAGTTCTGGGGTGTTGCGGGAGGGGGAATACTGCCACTACCTTAACTTTACGTGTGTATGCACGTTTTGGCACTCTTATTTTTTAGATGATTTGTATATCATTTTGGTCACATACGCACGCACACAAACGCACGCACTCGCACGCTTGCGAGTGTGTATACCTATTGGCTTGATGTATTCACGACCAAAATTAATGTCTTATTTCTTTTCTTTTCTTTTCTTTTCTTTTTTTTTTTTTTTTTTTTTTTTTCCCCTTGATTTGAAATTTTAATCTTTGGCAGTCTCCTACTTCATACTGTTTTAGTACAGGGATCTGTAGATAAGGAAGTCGACATATGTGTAAATATCTATATCGTTTGGGAAAAAAAGTTTTATTTCGTTTCATTTCATTGTATTATTGCCTCTCCGCAGCGCGTTCCAGTTCTTCATTAATTTTGACTGAAAAGTTGATGAGCAGGTCGTTGCAGTGCCTGTGGCGAGTATTGTATGTTTGGGATCGTCAGAAGACACGGGCACACTTGTGAAGTGATAGAATATCACGTCAGGATCACAGGTCACAGATGATAAAACAACAATCGCTGCTCGCTCCCTGTCACACTCAATGTCGTCATTCACTTGTTGTCCCGTCACCTCGACGCCATTCTGTTCGTCTTCAATTTCCTTCCGTTCCTATTCAACACCCCCACCCCACCCCCACCCTTGCCTCCACTTTTTAAACCGAAGTCGTATCCGTCTTGGCCTTAACAAAATCATTAAGCTTGATGTCGTTTTAAGTTTGGAAAAACCCGTACGTATCGTTTACGGTTTCCATTCATACTGGGGTAATTAAAATTATCAAAAATCAGTTTTTAAATCTCCATTTTAAAAAAAAAAAGGAAAAAGAAACGGGGTGGGGGTGGGAGCGAAAGGGGGATTGTTTCTCACAAACCGGAGCATGTCTGTCTGTGCGTCTGTGACAAAAATGTGTCAGTAGGATGTTCTCAGCTGTTTCTAAATACATACTGATAAAATTTGAGTCAAAGATGTGGACCACTGCGGAGTGGCGAATGCACAAGTTTGGAAGTCACGGCGCTAAGGTAAACGCCACACAGACCAAAGAAGTGTCTAAACTTAGAACAATTTCAAAAAAGTGTGCCAACAGAGTTTTAAGAAACTTCTGACAATACCTTCATTGTGTTTTCACTGTTGCGACAGCTTATTACTGTTCTTGCTTCACGTCAAATTTTGTTTTATCTGAATTTCATTCAAAGTCACAGTGACCTTGAGAAATACAAGATCTGGATTTTCTGTAATAAATTTTGTATTAAAAGAGAGACTGCTAGAATGGCTTGTCCGTTTTGTTCTTTCGCAGTTTTTGCACTGACTGACACAACTTTCCCTGTGTTGGGCAAAGACTGACAACTTTACAACCCAACTAACTGGTTGAAGACCAAGGATTCAGATTCATGTGTGTCTTTGTACTGGCGATAGTGCCTTTGTTGGGAGTGAGCATGTAGACCTCTTTATGACAACTTGTACACGTTTCTCATTTCAAACTTTGCCTTCTCTCTGTGAAATTTACTTTGTCTTTTTCTCATCTTTCCAGAGATAAACAAATCTTATGGAAACAAACATTTTTTTGTCCGTGTGTGTTTTATTGTTAGACCTACTACCACTAAAATTATACTAATGTTACGACTTCTACTACTACTACTACTACTAGCAGTAGTAGTAATATCATTATTATTATTTATGTTATCATCTAAGAAACGGTATCAAATCACAACCCTTTTCTGAGTAGGTTCCGATAAAACATACTGATATTTTATATTTTCATACCTACAGTGATCTTTTTTTCACTGGTCAAACCTAACTTCTTTTTGTCACTGTTGTTCTTATTGTCATAGTTGTTGTTGCTGCTGTTGTCGTTGTTTTTGTTGTTTTTACGTTGTTTTGTGGAGCTATTTGTCTAACTGTTTGTTCGTTTATTTATCTCTGTGTGTGCCCCCTCCCTCTCCTCCTGCCCCCCAGTATTCTGCAGATATTTCATCAATAGTAAAATACAACAGTCAATAGTAATAGTACTCATTTTACATCGCTAGATTATGTATGATCTAGTTATGTCAACGCGTTTTATTTATTACTGGCGATTTTTTGTTTAGTTTATTATTTCTTTTTTTTTTTTTTTTTATAAAATATTGCAGTCTTTGTCGATTGCATGCGTATATCTGGTACGTGAGTGTCTTTGATTTGAATTGTCAAGATTTGGCACCATATAGATATTGTAATTATTATCATTTTTATGATTATTATTACTATTATTATCATTATCATTATTGTTATTAATATTATTATTATTATTATGAATATTAGATTATAATAAACAATTTTTCACATGGTTAGATGTGCGATTTCTTCTTCCTCTTTTTCTTTTCTTTATAATTATATAATTACAATATTCATATAGCGCAAAATCTCGATAAAAATCAAATCTAAGCGCTGAACATACACTTACGCATCGCGCGCACACACACGCACACACACACGCACACATGGCTATAAATGGGGAAAAAAATAAAAGCAATGGAAAATTATAAAGAGCATATTATATACAAATATATATTACAATGTGATTCCCCTCCGAGTGGAGACAGGCTACAGAGGGGGGAGTCAAAGAGTTAAAATCAAATTACTAGCTCTTCTTCTTCTTCTTCCTCTTCTTTCTTTCTTTCTTTCTTCTTTATTCATTTTCTTCTTTTTCTTTTCCTTTCTTTTTTCTTTCTTCTTCTGCTTCATTATTTTTCTTCTTCTTTTAACAAAATAACTTTCTTTTGTAATGATGCACGAGTGGTTTTGACGGCGCGAAACGAACCAGATCTTACACAAGCACCACCGGCGCCACAATGAAATTTACTCCATCAAAACCCTTTCACCACTGTAACTCTTCTTCCCTCCGCAACACACACTTATTTCTTTCATATACGTAGCTCTTTCTTCGTTATGTGTGTGTGTGTGTGTGTGTGTGTTGTGTGTGTGTGTGTGTGGTGTGTGTGTGTGTGTGTGTGTTTTGGTAGTGTGTGTGATGTTGGTGCGTGTGATGTGTGGTGGTGGTGGTGATGTGTGTGTGTGTTGTGGTGTTTGTTTGGTGTGTGTTGTGGTGTGGTATGGTGGTGGTGGTGGTGGGGGTGATGTGTGCATGTGTGTGAGTGTGTGTTTGGTGGCGGTGGGGTGTAGTCATCGGGTGGTAGTGATATGTGTGTGTGCGCGCGCGCGAGTGTGTGTGGTGTGTGTATATATGTGGTGTGCTGGATGTGTGTTGGTGGTGAGTGTGTGTTGTGTGGTAGTGGTGGTAGTGATGTGTGTGTGTGTTGTTGTTGGTGGTGGTAATGATGTGTGGTGGTGTTGCGCGCGCGCGTGTTGTGTGTGTGTGTGTGTGGTGGTTGGTGTGTGTGTTGTGTTGTGTGTGCGGCGGCGGCGGCGGTGGTGGTGTGTGTGAGTATGTGTATGTATGTGCGTGCGTGCGTGTGCGCGTGCATGCATGCACGTGTGTGCGCGCGCTCACGTGCGTGTGCGTGCGTACGTGTATCTGTACAGTTTAGCTGCCATCAATAAGGTCTTCAATAAATCATGTCAATGGAATAGAAAAGCTTACGAAAACACACAAAACAGGCACACCCCGCCCGTTTTGAGTCATGCCCTTCTTCCATTGATCGGGATCTGATCGTCCTTGGTCTAATCGATCGATCGATCCTTGTCGATCATCGATCTTTCTTTGAGATCAATAAGACACGTGACTCTCCCCCTCCCCGACCTTCACCCACCCCCACCCTCCTTACTCTCTTTTTAATCTCTCTTAATTCAGTCCTTGGTTAACCTTGGACTCCCGAGCCTTATTCACCAACTGCAAAAACTTAACTCTTTGACTCCCTCACCCTATTCACCAGCTTCCTGCAGAAAGCTGGTGGAAAGGGTGAGGGAGTCAAAGAGTTAAGTTGTTGCTTTGCTAGCATGGTTGATAATGCAGGATGGGTGGACAAGGTGCGGGAGTCAAAGAGTTAAAATCAAATTACTAGCTCTTCTTCTTTCTTCTTCTTCTTCTTCTTCTTAGTCTCTGGATTTTAAGCGGTGAAATGCAATGATTACTGTGGGTTGACTGGTTGGTTGGTTAAGGATTTGTTTGGTTTTATTTTCGTTTGTTTGTTCGTTTGTTCGTTCGTTCGTTCGTTTGTTTGTTTGTTTGTTTGTTGTTTGTTTGCATGTTGGTGGGTTGACTCCTGATAAGATGGATGGCTTGTTTGCTTATCATAATCTTCCCCCCCCCCCCCCTCTCTCTCTCTCTTTTTCTTTATCTGTTCTTTCGTTTGTTCATTCGTTCGTACCTCCGTTCATTTCTTTGCTTGGTTAGTTGGCTGATTGGCTGGTTGCGGGCCGTTTGTGTGTTCGTTCGTTCGTTGATCTACTTGTTTTATGTGGGTCAGTACGTACGCTCGTTCGGCCGTTCATTTTTATTTGTTTGAATGTTTATTTAGATTAGGTGATCAAACATAATTATCGCCATGTCTGGCACAGCAGAACAAATCCAATTAACTCAAACGAATGGGTCTTTTCCCCATGTTCTCTCGCCGGGCCCTTTGGCGTCGTGAAAGTATGGTGCACAAGTAGCTCCTAACTAGCAAACTTAACGATTCGCTGAAATTTTTAATCTGTTGGAGAAAATTGCATATTTTTGTGCGAAACAACAGGATCTCTCGACATTTGCACCTTTAGGTGCCACTTGCATGGAATTTACCTGTACCGCTGTTTTTAACAGCGTGCATTCTTGGACTGAAAGGCTGTTATTACTGTTACAGTTTCTGTTTATATCTGATATATGTTGTAACTTTCGAATATCAAAAGGAAGAGTTTCAACAAGCTGTTGATGCGGTAAAGTCATTTCCTGACTGGTATGCGTCACACTTACTGGAAAAGTTAATTGAAAGTAATGATTGTCCCATAACCTTGAGGTCGTAGGAAAGTGAGAGTAAAAAACAAATATTAAAAAAAACCTTAACTTTCTTTGGAGTCAGCATTATAAGGGCGGTGTTCAATTCTTTTTCATCCCTGCTTTACCTTTCCCAACTTTCTGAACTGTGTCAGGTACGCCTTCACAGCTGGGTGGACGTGAGGCTGCATTGTAAAGTTTTTCTGGAGTCTGACTCAGACGCTCGCAATCATACTGAAGAGCAGATGTCTTCCTCTCTGCTATTAACCACTAAGGAAAACAGACCAGACTAAGTACAACTGTCCTCTTCTGACACACGCAGGCTAACTGGTTCTTTTGACAGAGCTGAGGACTCAAGACCTCATTCATGTCTCGAATTGAAACTCTGCCCACAACGTAAAATCTGGCCTCGATCAGTTTGGTGGTGTCAGCATAGCGTTTCAAAGATCCCATCCCTCCCCCCCCCCCCCCCCCACACACCATTTCAAAACCTTGCCAGTACACAGTTTTGCGAAGGCCGATAGTGTCAGCTCAGCGTTTCACAGATCCCAGCCTATCCTCCTCCCATTTCAAAATCTTACCAGTGCAGTTTTCCAAAGGCTGGTGGTGTCAGCATAGCGTTTCATAGATCCCAGCTTACCCCCCCCCCCCCATTTCAAAATCCCAGCCTCTCCCCCCCCCCCCCCCCCTCAATTTCAAAATCTTACCAGTACACAGTTTTGCGAAGGCCGAGAGAGTCAGCATAACGTTTCATAGATCCCAGCCTACACCCCCCCCCCCTCCCATTTCAAAATCTTGCCAGTACACAGTTCTGCAAAGGCTGGTGGTGTCAGCATAGCGTTTCATAGATCCCAGCCCCCACCCCCACCCCATTTCTAAACCTTGCCAGTACACAGTTCTGCAAAGGCTGGTGGTGTCAGCGTAGCGTTTTATAGGTCCCAGCCTCCCTCCCCATTTCAAAATCTTGCCAGTACAGAGTTTTGCACAGACTGGTGGTATCAGCATAACGTTTCACAGTCAAAGCCACCCGCCCCCCCCCCCCCGCCCCCACTTTAAAACCTTGCCAGTAGTTTTGCAATAGGCGTGCCAGTGTCAGATAGCGTTTCATTCCCAACACCCCCCTCCATTTCAAAATCTTGCCAGTACAGAGTTTTGCACAGACTGGTGGTGTCAGCATAGCGTTTCATAGGCCCCAGCCTTCCCCCCCTTCCCACCCCCACCCCTGTATTTCAAAATCTAGTCAGTGCACCATTTTGCATACGCTGGTGGTGTCAGCATGGCGTTTCATAGGTCCCAGCCTTCCACCCCACCCCCCTCCCCATTTCAAAAGTTTGCCAGTACATAATTTCACAAAGGCTGGTGGTGTCAGCATCAACATTCCACAGGTCCCAGCCTCCCCTTCCCCATTTCAAAACCTGGCCAGTATACAGAATTTTGCAAAGCACTGTAGGAGGCCAGCAGATAATTGCTGCTCATTTAGGAGGAGCGCATGTGGAACTGTCTGAGTGCGATGAATCCTCCATGAACAACCCAAAACTCTTCAAAAACTTTTAAACCACCATGCAAGGGTGTATAGAGAGTAAGAGGCTGGGTATTTGCAGTTTTCCTTGTGATTCCCCCCCCCCCCCCCCTTTTATTTCATGAAGCGTGCCATACATACGCCCATGGTTTGATGGGGATCAGCAGGGGATGTGGGGGATCTTTGATCTGCGTCACCAGGATCCCCTGTCCCTTGGGACCCACTACATAAGTCAAGTTGTTCCACTGGCAACGGTAATCTCCCCTGTAGTGACTTGACTAGTACGCACTTCTACTGTTGCTGTGTTCTGTGCTCTCTCTCTGTCTCTCTCTCTTTCCCTCCCTCCCCTCCTCTCTCTCTCTCTCTCTCTCACATTCTCTCTCTCTCACACACACACAACACACACATTCTCTTTCTCTCTCTCTCTCTCTCTCACACACACACACACACAGACACACAACAGAGACATACTTATTCTCTCTCTCTAAATAACATTCTCTCCCTCTTTCTTTCTCTCTCTCTCTCTCTCTCTCTCTCTCTCCACACACACATTCTCTCTCTCTCTAAACAACATTCTCTTTCTCTCTACCTCCTCTGTCTCCTCTCTCCCTCCCTCCCTCAAACACATACGCGCACGCGCGCGCGCACATTCTCTCTCTCTTATATATATATATATATATATGTATATAACAATCTCTCTGGATCCTTCCCTCTCTCTCTCTCCTCTTCTATCTATCTATCTATCTGTATATCTATCTGTCTATCTATCTATCTATCCTCTCTTTCTCACGCACACTCTCTCACTCTCCCCTCCTCTTTCTCTCTCTTATGTGTAGACATTTTTATCTGTTCACGATCAAATTTTTTTTGCTTTCTTTGTCTATGTACTACTACCTGCAGTGTGCATCGAGCATACTTTGACATGTGTTGGAACATACAGTCTCATTCCACTCTTTCTCTCTCTCTCTCTTTATCTATCTATCTCCCTTGTGTGTATAGTGAATGTATGTGTGTGCGTGCGTGCGTGAGTGTGTGTGTGTGTGTGTGTGTGAGTGTGTGTGTGTGTGAGTGTGTGTGTGTGAGAGAGTGTGAGTGTGTGTATTTGTGTGTGTGAGAGAGAGAGAGAGAGAGAGAGAGAGTGTGTGTGTTGTGTGTGTGTGTGTGCGTGTTTGTGCACGCGCGTGCGTGCATGCTTGGGTGTGACCTGTGTGCTACTATGGTTACCACTGAAAACAATAATTTCATCTCTCTCTCTCTCTCTCTCTCTCTCTCTTTTGTTTGTGCTGGGGTGGGGTGGGGTGTGTGTATGTGACTGTGTGTGGGTTTGTGTATGTATGTGTGTCTGTGTGTATGGTTGTTTTTTTTTGGGGGGTGGGGGGTGAATGAGGGATATTTGTAATGTTACCAGAACGGTTTAAAACAGGTACGTACGTCTGGAAACCATGGAATACGCTCAAGAGGTTCTATATCTGTGCCCGTAAGAAGGCATTAAAGTGTTTACGATAACAGCCTCTGTGCGTGTACAAGTAATACGTTATAGAGTAGTACTAGTAATTGTAGTGATAGTGGAGATGGTGGTTAGTAACGGTATTAGAAGTAGGAGGGGATGGTGGTTAATAACGGTATTAGAAGTACAAAAGTAGTAGGAGGTTAATAATGGTATCAGAAGCACTAACTATACTGCTACTGCTTCTAGTCTACTAGTACTAATCATGATAATCAGTCGTGGACATAGTAGTGTGTGTATGTGTGGTGCGTGCGCGTGTGTTTTGAGTGTGTGTGTGTGTGTGTGTGTGTGTGTGTGTGTGTGTGTGTGTGACTGTGTGTGTGTGTGTGTGTGTGTGTGTGTGTGTGTGTGTGTGTGTGTGTGTGTTGTGTGTGTGTGTGTGTGTGTGTGTGTGTGCGTGTGCGTGTGCATGTGCGCGTATTTGTGCGCACGCGCGTGTCGGACTTATCCCACTCGAATTTCACGGCACACATTTAAAATATTAGTGAAACACCACTCTGCTCGTGTTTCTTACATAAACGACAAGCGTAAAACGTGTGTGCTATGTAAACGAGTTCTTTCTCTGTCTAACACTCCTATAATCTATCTCACCCACGACCGGCCTGTTTTCAGACGTAAAAGGTGTAACACAAACGAAGTCTCGGGCAAACTCTGACACCTACACATAGTGCCGAACACTGCCAAAAGCAGCACACAGCGGCACTACGGACTCAAGCAAACCATCCTGATTGGCTGAAGTCGTTTGTTTTCGACATTTCCATATTGTTTAATTAAGAAGGAATCGTTGCATTCGGACAATTACATATGCGTATCTGTAATTGTAATTATTATTATTATCTGCCAGCTAGTACGTATTCTGACAGATTTCTTGGGCTTGCGTTAAATTCTATGCACTTGCAAACCCCGCGGGGATGCAGGGGGCTCTTTCCGTGTAAATAGTATCCCCACCTTCTGGAAATTCTGTGCCAGAAATTTCCTCTTTTCTGTCACTCTCTTTGTTCTTCCTTCCTATTTTGCTTTCTGTCATTTCTTCATATCGTTTTCTGCCTTGCTGGTCCATTCGCCTGTATGTGTTTGATAGTCTTAAGTACTTTCTCTTAGGATTGATAATTGGGTCCTTGTGTTGAGTGCATTTTTGACTCTAGGGAAATGAGAAATGTGAAGCAATTTTAAGTAATTTAGGCCTGTTTTTATATATGTTTTAGTATCCTTAGTTATGTTTAAACTTGTCTTCAGGTATGTTTTTTTTTTAATTTCCTGTGCGATAAACTGGACGGAGTAGTCAACGCCAGAAGCATTAACCCTTCGACTCCTGCACCCTGTCCACCAACATCCCGCACAGTCAACCTGCTAGCAAAACAAAAACTTAACCATTTGACTCCCTCACCCTATCCACAATCTTCCTGCAGTAAGCTGGGTGATAGGGTGAGGGAATCAAAGGGTTAAGTTTTGCGGTTGGTGGCTTGGATGTGGGAGTCAAAGGGTTAAAGTGGACCACGAACAGGCCATAATTCGTGCTGCGCACCGGGACTGAATCCGAGACATCAGAGCTTTGATTCCACGGCTCTGTCTAAAGAGCCATCCAGCCCTCCAGTTAAAACAAACAAACAAACAGACAGACAGACAGACAGACAGACAAACAAACAGACAAACAGACAAACAAACGAAAAACCCTCTGCCCAGTGGGGAATAGAACACCTCTCTCCCATGTGACAGACGAGGACTGAACTGAAAGCTATACAACCCGAAAACTGAGGTGAATACAGAAAGTAGACGTCTAGCCTAGCTGAAACAGCTGGTTTCCGACTCTGTGCCGTATACAAACAGCAGCCAGGTGTTTATAATTTTTAATATTTAATATATTTTATTTATATAGCGCAAAATCTTGACAAAATCAAATCTAAGCGCTGAGCGTATACATGCATACATACCTACATACATATGAGCGTATACATGCATACATACATGCTTACATACTTACATACATAAATCTAAGCTGAGCGTATACATGCATACATACATACATACATAAATCTAAGCGTATACATACATACATACATACGTACGCACATGCATACATAATAATTACAATATTTATATAGCGCAAATCTCGACAAAATCAAATCCAAGCGCCGAAAAGACACAAACGCACACACGCACGCACGCACGCACACACACACACACACACACACACACACACACACACACACACACACACACACACACACACACACACACACACACACACACACATGCATGGCCACAAATGGGGAGAAAAGAATAAAAGCAATAAAAGCAAGAATAAAACCAATGGAAAACCACAGAGAGCACATCATATACAATTATATATTAAAACAAAGTGATTCCCCTCCGAGCGGAGACAGGCTGCAGAGGGGGGTTGAGTGAGGTTAGGATTTTATGCAGAGGAGAAAAGGTGAGTTTTGAGAGCGGACTTGAAGGAGGCAAAAGTAGGTTGCTGACGGACTGAGAGAGGAAGTTTGTTCCAGGAGAGTGGACCAGAAACAGAGAAGGCTCGTGGACCATAGGTATTGAGCTTAGTGCGTGGAAAGCGAAAAGTCAGCTGAAACAACTGAATTCTGACCATTATCACATAAGTAGCAGCCAGGTTTAACCCTTTTGACTCCTGCGCGCTATCTAGCAACTGCAAAAACGTTAATCTTTTGACTCCCTCACCCTATCCACCAGCTTCCTGAAGTCAAAAAGGTTAACAGGAACCCAAAGAAAAAAAAAACACGAAAGAAGAACAAGAACGCATATTTAATACAACCAGACAAGACAGGCGCAAATTTTCGACCAACTGGCCTCTGTCAAGCGTAAGATCACAAACAAACAAACACCAAATACAAAAATCAGAAGAAAAAGACTGAAACTTCCCCGCTGCTCGGTGCCGAAAATTTGCGCCTGTCTTGTCTTGTTGTATTAAATACGCGTTCTTATTCTTCTTTCGTGTGTTTTTCTGGTTCCTGTTTGGTTGATCGCGGGCAGTCACACTTGTTTTGGATTTCGTATTACTCTAAGACTGCATTTTATCTGTATTGGTTGTCTTGGTATTACGTCACGTCTTATTTTTGTTACGTAATTTGTTCATTTTCTCCTAATTTTTGTATCTGGTGTTTGTTTGTTTGTGATCTTACGCTTGACAAAGGCCAGTTGGCCGAAACTGTGCGTCTGTCTTGTCTGGTTGTATTAAATACGCGTTTTTAGTCATCTTTCGTGTTTTTTTTTGTTTTTTGTTTTTTCTGGTTCCTGTTTGCTTGAACGCGGGCAGTCACACTTGTTTTGGATTTCAAAAAGGTTAAGTTTTTGCTTTGCCAGCATGGTTGATAATGTAGGATGGTGGTGGACAGGGTGCGGGAGTCAAAGGGTTAAGTTTTTGCTTTGCTAGCATGGTTAACAAAGCAGGATGCTGGTGGACAGGGTGCGGGAGTCAAAGGATTAAGTGTTTGCTTTGCTAGCATGGCTGACAATGCAGGATGGTGGTGGACAGGGTGCGGGAGTCAAAGGGTTAAGTTTTTGTTTTGCTAGCATGGTTGACAATGCAGGATGCTGGTGGACAGGGTGCGAGAGTCAAAGGGTTAAGTTTTTGCTTTGCTAGCATGGTTAACAAAGCAGGATGCTGGTGGACAGGGTGCGGGAGTCAAAGGATTAAGTTTTTGCTTTGCTAGCATGGTTAACAATGCAGGATGGTGGTGGACAGGATGCGGGAGTCAAAGGGTTAAGTT
>CM060313.1:5454455-5471955 GCA_030674185.1 Monoplex corrugatus | reverse complement strand
AATCTAAAGTCACATGTGACTTTAAGATTTACTTGGTACAAACTCAATAGACCAAACGTGTGACTGGGTGAGTCTGTTTCCATAAGCCAATGCACACTGACACGAGTAAGAGAATCTTTAACGTGCATACTTGATGTCCTGCGTGTGTAGACACACATGTTGACACGAGAGATCGAAAACATCCCCCTCCTCCACCCACCAGGGGTGAGGGGGGCGGAGAGGGGAGAGATACCCAGATTTTGATGTCAATTCTAGCCTGCAGCATGAAACAAACTGGCGTTTTCGCTGCCATTTGAATGTTCTAATTATTCTGGTAGTATCAGCTTAGTGTTTCATAGGCTCCGTTCTCTAACCCCCACCCCCCTACCTCCGCCTCCTCTCCTATCCCCAGTACACGATCTTGCCAGAACATTTGTTTTGTGCAGGCTCAAATAGTCTGCTAAATCACTGCTGGCAGAGTTGTCTGAGTGCGATGATTCTTTTTAAACAAACTCCAAACTTATCCAAAATAAATAAATAAATAAATAAATGAATAAATGAAAGTGATGGAGAGGGAGGAACACACCACCACTAAAAGTACTTATATCCTAGGATCAAATAAGAGGCGCAACTTCTAGTTCAAGCCGTAAAAAGACTGTGCTATTGTCTGCTTTACGGAGTTTAACCCTCTGACTCCCGCATCCTATCCACAAATTGCAAAAACTGAATCCTTTCACTCCCTCACCCTATTCACAAGCTTCCAAAGAAAGCTGGTGGACAGGTTGAGGGAATCAAAGGGTTAAGTTTTCGCTTTGCTAGTACGGTCTGTAATGCAGGATGCTGGTGCGCAGGGTGCGGGAGTCAAAAGGTTAAAAGAGGACTTGAGTGTTTATACAAAGTGGAATTCAGCAGTCAAACTGTCCCTTTTGATGTAGGGATATAGCACAAAGAGGTTATTTTCCCCCCTTTTGATATTCACACAAAACATTTCACTGGTTGGGCTTCAGCAAGCGAAAACACTTCAATAATTTCTCGGCTGTTTTTGGATGGGCTTTAAGCAACCTTTAAATCAGGTCAGATACTAAAATATATCTTAAATGTATGCCTACCAATGACAGAATACGTGTCGTCACCCCATATCACCTTTTTTTGTGTGTGTGAGGAGTTGGATTTGGGGGGGGGGGGGGGAGGCATAGTGGTGTGAAAAATAAATATATGGATGACCAAAGACTGTGAATGGATTAATATCAAATATGGGTCATACTTTACGTGCAAGCAGGACTTGTGACCCTATTTTTCAGTTTGAAAAGATATGGTTCATTTTGAAGGAGAAAAAGACAGAAATTTGCTTCAAGCTCCACTCTCTCTCTCTTTCTCTTTCTTACTCTCTCTTTCTCTTTCTCTCTTTCTTTCTCTTTCTCTCTGTTTCTCTTTCTCTCTCTCTTTCTTTCTCTTTCTCTCCTACACACACACACACACACACACACACACACACACACACACACACACACACACACACATACACACATACACAAGCACACACGCATTTACAAACATAGTACCAAGCATATCCCTCCGACTCCCGCACCCTGTGCACATGCATCCTGCATTATCAACCATGCTAGCAAAGCAGACTTCACCCTTTGACTCCCTTATACATGCAGAAGTCAAAGGGTTAAGTTTTTGCAATTGGTGGAAAGGTGCAGGAGTCAAAGGATTAAATTTTTGCAATTGGTGGATAATGCAGGAGTCAGAGTAAGTTTGCAGTGTGGATGGTCAGGGTCATAGGTAATTTTTGCAGCTGGTGGATACGGAGCGGGAGTCAAAAGGTAATTTTTGCAGCTGTTGGGTAGGGTGCGGGAGTCCAAGGGATATACACCGTAATTATACATGATCCCTACCAGTAAACACACAGAATTCTGACACCATAACCTCTCAGCACAATAAACTACCGCAATATCATCATCAGAAACAAAAACAAACAAACAAACAAACAAAACAAAAAACCAAAGTAAGAAAAAAGAAAAAAAGACCAAATATCAACAAAACATAGCCCCTGAAAACCATAACCGTTCCAATGCGCCCCTAGCACCGTGGACTGAAAACCTCAGGACTTGAGTTCAATCCCGCCCTGCGATATACATACACGTTGTCTTGTTCACTGCCCGTCTTAATGCTCCAATCATTCTGTTGATGCCAGTTTTGATGGGCCCCGTTCCCCTCCCCATTTCAAGAACCGGCCAGCGCATAAGGTTTTGCGCAGGCCCAAGGAGCCTACCGGATAACTGCCGGCCACAACAGGAAAGCTGGAGGGAAAGAGAACACCAGGAAGGGAGAAAATACTGGACGGACTTGCAGGGTGGCTGAGGACAGAGAGGGTGGGAGATGTACTTGCAGCGACAGGGGAAAAATTCGTGTGGAGGGCCATGATCGCCGACGCCATGCGGCAGGGCACATGATGATGATGATGATGATGATGATGATGATGATGATGATGATGATGATGATGATACTGGGTCGTGCACATATGGATATATTGTCCGAGTGCGATGAATCCGTTTCGAACAAACTCCAAACAAACAAACAAATAACAAACAACAACTAACGATAAAACCCTCCGCTGGCAGCATTCCAGCCATAAAAGGCCTGGCAAACACAGGAATAAAACTGGCTGCCCAGCAAAAACAGTGACAAGTGTAAGCTCCGGGCACAAAGAGAACAGTAACGAGTGGCCGAACAAACAGCTCAGCAACCCGCTCGGCAAATACAGTCCCGGCAACTCTGTTGACCATTGCCTCACTTGTCAGAACCACAGATGTAGATAGTATCGCAGATTAGCTCTAAACATTGTCATTGTTATTGTTGTTTAAAGCCCAGCCGACTGTGTAGAGCCATATCAGGGCTATAATTGTTTAAAAACATACAAAACTTCAACAGGAAAGAAAAAAACAAGACAATTAAGTATACGTATCAATGCATTCGTGCACATAATCTAAGCAAATTTATGGCACATCATCATCATCATCATGATCATCATCATCATTATGTGCTCTGCCGCATGGCGTTGGTGATCATGGCCCTCCGTACGAATCTGTCCCTTGTCGCTGCAAGTACATCTCCCACCCTCTCTGTCCTCAGCCACTCTGCAAGTTCATCCAATATCTTCTCCCTGGATCTATCTGGTGTTCTCTTTCCCTCCAGCTTTCCTGTTGTGACCAGCTGCTCTAATTCCCCTTTCCTCATAAAATGTCCTATGAATGTGCTTGTCTTTTCCTAATCTTTATTAATGAACTTCTTGTGTCTGCCTCCTTCAACAAAATTGTCTCGTTTGTTTTCTTTGCTGTCCATGGAACTCTCAACATTCTTCTTAGAAACCACATTTCACTTGCCTCAATTTTGTTCTGACTTTTTGTGTGTTGACTGTCCACGCCTCACGACCATACAACATTATCGGTTCTATATAACACTCGAGAACTCTCTTCCTGATATTAACTGATAGGCATTTGTTGGTAAGAACGCCTTTCATCTTCTTGAATGCTGTTTTGGCCTGGCCGAGTCTACTGGCTATTTCTGATGTGCATCTGCCATCTGGTGAGATTACCGTTCCCAGATATTTACCCCTTTGACTCCTGCACCTTGTCCACCAGCCTCCAGCCTCCTGCAGGGTGAGGGAGTTACAGGGTTAAGTTTTTGCAGTTGGTGGATAGGGTGCAGGAGTCAAAGGGTTAAGTTTTTGCAGTTGGTGGATAGGGTGAGGGAGTCAAAGGGTTAAGTTTTTGCAGTTGGTGGATAGGGTGAGGGAGTCAAAGGGTTAATTTTTTTGCAGTTGGTGGATAGGGTGCGGGAGTCATAGGGTTAAGTTTTTGCAGTTGGTGGATAGGGTGAGGGAGTCAAGGGGTTGTTTTTGCAGTTGGTGGATAGGGTGCAGGAGTCAAAGGGTTAAGTTTTTGCAGTTGGTGGATAGGGTGCGGGAGTCAAAGGGTTAAACTTATCAACCTGTCTCAAAGTTGAGCGAGGCACGAGGCGATAGTGTCACAGATTACGACAGAGCTACTTGTCTGTGTCCCTGTATATGTCTATGGTTCCGGCCACTCTGTTGACCATGTGGCAGTTGTCAAACCTCGTTAACCTCTTTATGACAATTAATGCTGCCACCCTCCCCCCCTCCCTGTGTACATTTGTACCAGTGCAAAGCAGTGCACACAGTTTTTGGTGTTGTCCTGTTCCGTTGTTTCCAGTTCGTAATCTAGAAATACAAATACGCGCGGATGTTTTCACAACGAATTCAGGTCAAGGGTTCAGCCCACTATGAAGATTGTGTTGTGTTGTGTTGTGTTGTGTTGTGTTGTGTTGTGTTGTGTTGTGTTGTGTTGTGTGTTGTGTTGTGTTGTGTGTCAAGTCGTGTCCTGTAGTGTTGTGATGTGTCGTATCGTGTTATGTCGTGTCGAGCTGTGTGTTGCAATGCATCGCATTTTATTCTGTTGCGTTGTATCGTGTTCTATGGTATTATACTGCATTGCAATACAATACACCATGTATTATACTGCACTGCAATACAATCATCATGTTCCATATGTACGTATTGTACTGTGCTGTATCATACCGTCATGTACCGCGTTGTCTTTCTTAACACAACAGTTCTACCCAAGAAATTTCAACTTCCCTTTCCAGAGTACGTTACCCCAATATAGTGCCACTTTTTTTTCTGTGTATGTTTTTGTTTAATTCGTTAAAGTGGGTATATATTTTTAACAGAACTTGCAACAGACGAATTAACGCTTTTATTACCGTGGGATTTTTTATGTGCGCCAAGCACATGCTACGTGCAGGACCTGGGTTTATCACTTCATGAAAAAGACTACCAACCAGACCACCAATCAAGACCTACCGTACTAGAGGGAGGGGAGGAGAGAGAAAAGAGAGAGAGACAGACAGACAGACAGAGAGAGAGAGAACTTGTCCGATTGGGATTTGAACCCAGAATTTCTAGTTTTCCTCCTCATCATCATCATCATGTGCTCTGCCGCATGGCGTTGGCGACCATGGCCATCCACATGAATCTATCCCCTGTCGCTGCAAGTACATCTCCCACCCTCTCTGTCCTGAGCCACCCTGCAAGTCCGTCCAATATCTTCTCCCTGGGTCTGCCTGGTGTTCTCTTTCCCTCCAGCTTTCCTGTTGTGACCAGGTGCTCTAATTCCCCTTTCCTTTTGCTAGTTTCCCTGGCATATGTTTTTACTAGCTGGGTTATATATCTACTTTGTTGCGGTCTCGTTAACCTCCTTTATGCTCATTAACCCTTCCTCACTCTCTCACCACCATATCCACCAGTTTTTTCGTTTTCTTACTGGCCTTTGTAAAAACTCAATGAATTAACCAAATATTCGATCACGAACTTAATCTTTGCTCCCCCGCCCCCTGCCCCCTCCTTCTCAAATTGACTGCAACGGCTTCCTGTTTATTCTAGAAACAATCACAAGCCTTGCTCATCATGCTTTGTATCTGTCTCTGGAACAGGTCCACAGTATCTCTGGTTTTCTTGGAATTGGTCTGTTTTAGTTTAATCTAAACAAATCTACTTGGTTTAATCTTTTGACTCCCGCACCCTATCCACCAACTGCAAAAACTTAGCCCTTTGATTCCCTCACTCTATCCACCAGCTTCCTGGAGAAAGCTGGTGGACAGGGTGTGAGAATGAAAGGGTCAAGTTTCTGCTTTGCTAGCATGGTTGACAATGCAGGACGGTTGTAGACAGGGCACGGGAGTCAAAGGGTTAGTGCATAACCAACGGCGAAACACAAAACAAACACACGGAAGTCAACAATGCAACAACAGCCAGGTAAACTCACACCTATTTTCCTTAACGTTTAACACAAACAAACAAAAAACCTTACCTGTAATGCCTGTACACCTCAACCGTCCTGTCCCCAGTAATACCCATTCTCTCGGCACCGACTCCCAACCTTTTTTCTTGTCAACTTTGTCGCTCCCCCATCCCCCCCCGCCCCCCATATTTTTGCTCTCCCCCCAACCCCCGACCATTTTTTTTTCTTATTCTTAAAGAGATTATAATTTAGATCGACTCTCTCTGTCTCTGTCTGTCTGTCTCTCTCTCTCTCTCTCTTTGCGCGCGTGTGTATGTATGTGCGTGCGCGCGCGCGCACGTGTGTGTGTGTGTGCGTGTGCGTGCGCGTGTTTCTGTTTTCTGTGTGAGTGCTACTGTGCGCGTGCGTGATTCTATGCCTGTCTGTCTCAGTGTGTGTGTGCGTGCGTGCGCTTGCTTGTCTATTTCCAGACCGGAATATGTTTCACTTGTCTTTCTCTTATATGACGAGTGAAATGATTGTAATTCATCGGGCATTAAATAAAGATTTAGTCTACCTAATTCATCGGGCATTAAATAAAGATTTTGTCTATTTTCTTCAGGATTCTTAATATTTCTCCAGAATTTAATGTCACACCTTTTAAGGAGCTGTTGGGACTATTTTTCATCGGGTTGACTGGTTCCATTGATATGGCCGTGTTCTCAAGATTTAAAATCCGCGAGTTCAATCACAACCCGCAACATAAATTTTATCCTGTTAACAGTCGCCTTGGTGTAGTGATAAAAGCAACGGACTACCAACTGGAAGGTTGTGGTTCCAATCCCCATCAGTCCCTTCAAAAATAGTTGTGGGATTTTTCGGCTCTAACCGACTCCTACCCAGAGCTGGGCGTGCTATGGGCTCATTGGGAAGACTGGGACCACACAGTCGAGTCTCATCCGCTTTACGGATGCATCATGGAGAGTGTTGTTCAAATCTTCTGACCAGCACCGCAGGTGACTGTATTTTTCGGGCCTGGTTGACGCCAGGATATGTTATGATACCTACGCCTACCTACCTAAGCTATATCTATCACATCCCTCTATCTATATACGCCTACCTACCTAAGCTATATCCCTCACATCCCTCTATCTATATACGCCTGTCTAAACCCACCTAAGCTATATCCCTCATATCCCTCTATCTATATACGCCTACCTACCTAAGCTATATCCCTCACATCCCTCTATCTATATACGCCTACCTACCTAAGCTATATCCCTCATATCCCTCTATCTATATACGCCTATCTAAACCTACCTAAGCTATATCCCTCACATCCCTCTATCTATATACGCCTATCTAAACCTACCTAAGCTATATCTCTGACATCCCTCTATCTATATACGCCTGTCTAAACCTACCTAAGCTATATCTCTCACATCCCTCTATCTATATACGCCTATCTAAACCTACCTAAGCTATATCCCTCATATCCCTCTATCTATATACGCCTATCTAAACCTACCTAAGCTATATCTCTCATATCCCTCTATTTATATACGCCTATCTAAACCTACCTAAGCTATATCCCTCACATCCCTCTATCTATATACGCCTATCTAAACCTACCTAAGCTATATCCCTCATATCCCTCTATCTATATACGCCTGTCTAAACCTACCTAAGCTATATCTCTCATATCCCTCTATCTATATACGCCTATCTAAACCTACCTAAGCTATATCTCTCATATCCCTCTATCTATATACGCCTATCTAAACCTACCTAAGCTATATCCCTCATATCCCTCTATCTATATACGCCTGTCTAAACCTACCTAAGCTATATCTCTCATATCCCTCTATCTATATACGCCTATCTAAACCTACCTAAGCTATATCCCTCATATCCCTCTATCTATATACGCCTGTCTAAACCTACCTAAGCTATATCCCTCATATCCCTCTATCTATATACGCCTGTCTAAACCTACCTAAGCTATATCTCTCATATCCCTCTATCTATATACGCCTATCTAAACCTACCTAAGCTATATCTCTCATATCCCTCTATCTATATACGCCTATCTAAACCTACCTAAGCTATATCTCTCATATCCCTCTATCTATATACGCCTATCTAAACCTACCTAAGCTATATCTCTCATATCCCTCTATCTATATACGCCTGTCTAAACCTACCTAAGCTATATCTCTCATATCCCTCTATCTATATACGCCTGTCTAAACCTACCTAAGCTATATCTCTCATATCCCTCTATCTATATACGCCTACCTACCTAAGCTATATCTCTCATATCCCTCTATCTATATACGCCTATCTAAACCTACCTAAGCTATATCCCTCATATCCCTCTATCTATATACGCCTATCTAAACCTACCTAAGCTATATCCCTCATATCCCTCTATCTATATACGCCTATCTAAACCTACCTAAGCTATATCCCTCATATCCCTCTATCTATATACGCCTGTCTAAACCTACCTAAGCTATATCCCTCTATCTATATACGCCTATCTAAACCTACCTAAGCTATATCCCTCATATCCCTCTATCTATATACGCCTGTCTAAACCTACCTAAGCTATATCTCTGACATTATTATTATTATTATTATTATTATGAACATTTAGTACGCCTAATCAAATTAATGCCCTAGGCGTTTACAATGGCAAAACATATAACCAGAATCACAAGCACACACACACACGCCCACAGAAGCACCCACACACACACAAACACACACACAAACACGCACACAGCATGACATGCAAATACAATGACACATTGACACTAAGACACTATAATGTCACCATTACATTACATGGGGGGAAGGGGGCAGAGATTACCAGTTTTGGGAAACAGGTGAGTTTTGAGGGAGCGTTTGAATGTGGACAGAGAGGGTGAGTATCTAAGAGAGCGAGGTAACTGATTCCAGATGGTTGGAGCTTGATAGGAAAAAGAACGCTGCCCAAACCTTTTAGTGCGGACTATGGGGATACTATAGAGACGGGTATCAGATGAGGACCGCAAAGCTCGAGATGGCGTATAGAGATGTAACAGATGGGTGAGATACTCAGGACAGGAAGACTCAATAGATTTGAAGCAGAGGCAGGCAATCTTGTAGGATATTCTTTGCTGAACAGGGAGCCAGTGGAGAGAACAGAGCAATGGCGTAACATGGTTAAATTTTGAAGAGCGGAAGATGAGACGGGCAGCATGATTTTGAACTTTCTGAAGTTTGTTAATGAGATGAGAGGGGGAACCAGAAAAAAGAGCATTACAGTAATCGAGACGGGATAGAACAAATGCACAGACAAGAGCCTTTGTCGTGTCTTCTGAGAGGAGGTGGCGGATAGAAGCAATTCGGCGGAGTTCAAGAAAACAAGTCCGACAGACGTTGCTCACATGCTGGTGGAAGGACAGGGTTTGATCAAGAGTTACACCAAGGTTACGGGCAAAATGGGAGAGAGGGATAGATGAGTCAACAAGTGTGACAGAGGTTGGAAGAGAGGCGTATCTATATACGCCTATCTAAACCTACCTAAGCTATATCCCTCATATCCCTCTATCTATATACGCCTATCTAAACCTACCTAAGCTATATCTCTCATATCCCTCTATCTATATACGCCTATCTAAACCTATCTAAGCTATATCCCTCATATCCCTCTATCTATATACGCCTGTCTAAACCTACCTCAGCTATATCTCACATCCCTCTATCTATATACGCCTATCTAAACCTATCTAAGCTATATCCCTCATATCCCTCTATCTATATACGCCTGTCTAAACCTACCTAAGCTATATCTCATATTCCTCTATCTATATACGCCTGTCTAAACCCACCTAAGCTATATATCTCATATCCCTCTCTCTCTACATACGCTTACCTGTCTAAACCTACCTCAGCTGTATCTCTCATATCCCTCTGTCTATACATAGGTCTATCTGTCTAAACCTACATAAGCTATATCTCTCATATCCCTCTATCTATATCCACCTACCTTTCTAAACCTAACTAAGCTATACCTTTCATATCCCTCTATCTATATCCACCTACCTTTCTAAACCTAACTAAGCTATATCTTTCATATCCCTCTATCTATATCCACCTACCTTTCTAAACCTAACTAAGCTATACCTTTCATATCCCTCTATCTATATCCACCTACCTTTCTAAACCTAACTAAGCTATACCTTTCATATCCCTCTATCTATATCCACCTACCTTTCTAAACCTAACTAAGCTATATCTTTCATATCCCTCTATCTATATCCACCTACCTTTCTAAACCTAACTAAGCTATACCTTTCATATCCCTCTATCTATATCCACCTACCTTTCTAAACCTAACTAAGCTATACCTTTCATATCCCTCTATCTATATAGCTAAGCTATATCTATCACATCCCTTTATCTATATACGCCTACCTACCTAAGCTATATCTCTCCTATCTCTCACCACTGAACCGCCAAACCAGTCAAGTGGACGTAACTTATCGCTTGAAATCTAAAGTACTCTTTGCCGGGCAAAGGAAAAGAGGACTGAAAACTTGTAAAACAGGAAGAGGATAGATATGTCACGTCGATCAAGCCATTGTGATAAGTCTCCATTTTTGAGGCCCTTAATTTTTTTTTTCTTTTTGTATAACGGGGATCTTAAATATTCTTTCTGTAACTGGGATCTTCAAATATTCTTAGTAAAACTGGATCTCAAACATGTTTTTGTGTAACTTTGAAGTTTAACATTTTTGTGTCACCGTGACTTCGAGGACAGCCCAGTATGTTCGGAGTTGTGTGTAAAACTGACCTTTCGAATACAGTAGCTTTCTTCCGTTAAGCAAACTTTCAAACTAGCGACATGCTTTCCTTGGTAAAACATAGGGACAAAAATGATCCGTTCAAACACACTCAAAACAATTCTTGCCAAGTTCACCATTCCTGCTTGTTTTGGCGAATATCGAAGAGATTTCTCTCTCTTTCTCTCTCTGTCTCTCTCTCTCTCTTCTCTCTCTCTCTCTTCTCTCTCTCTCTGCCTTTCTTTCTCTCTTCCTCTCTCTCTTTCGTTCTCTCTCTCTCTCTCTCTCTCTCCTTTCCCCCTTTCTCTGAAGTCTCTCTGTTTGTTTATCTCTATCTTTCTCTCTGTCTCTGTCTCTCTCTCTCCTCTCTCTCTCGTTCTCTCTCTCTCCTCCCTTCCTCTCTCTCTCTCTCTCTCCCCTCCCCCCTCTCTCTTTACGACTCTCTGTCTGTCTTTTTATCTCTCTCTGACTTACATATTTATATGGCTTTGTGCTATTACGGGCATTAATAATGTTGACGTAACAAAACAAATCTCGTGAGTAAATACATGTGTAAGTAATGTGTCTGATTTGATTTGTTTGCATTATGTATGAGTTATAATCTTAAACTTGTAAACAAAACAGCTCAGATATAAAGACACGTTGCTATACATTGACATATCTAATGTTATTTATAATCTTGCATATACACAGACACACACGCGCGCACGCACTCCAACATGTACGCACGCTTTTATGATATGTTCAAATGATTTGAATTTGCTCTTTGCATACGTACATATGTGCACACGTCCTAAGTTCATCCATTAATTCACACACACGAACACATACACATTCGCACTCTCTCACACACACACCCTCCACTTCCTAAACACACACATATTCGAATTATGCGTACACATTCATGAGCAAAATAATCTCAGATTTCATGTTTTCCTACCTTGTTAAAATTTCAATTTTTCCGCTGTGGTGTAGTGGTTAGCGCAACGGACTACCAATTGGAGAGTTGTGGGTTGAATCTCCGTTAGTCCTATCAAAATCAGTGTGGGATATTTCGGCTTCAATCGGCTCCTACCCAGAAATGAGCGTGCTATGGGCTCTTTGGAGAGACTGGGATCACACAGTCGAGTCTCATCCAATTCACGAATTCGTCCTTGAGGGTGTTGCTCAAATCTTCTGACCAACACCGCAGGTGTCTGTATTTTTCGGCCCGGTTGATGCCTTGATATGGTTATGATAGTAAGCGTAGAGTACAGCTCTGTCACGCAGTCTCAATCCTAGACGGACCTCCACAGCAACATGTTTGTTTTTCATCCTCATCGTCATCATCATCACATTGTTAAAAAAAAAAAAACTGTCCTAGCATCTGTGGCCATTAAAATGTCGTAGAGGACTGGGTAAACAGATTTGATTCTCCTGCCATAAACTATTTTCAGTCGTTTCAATGTAAGTAGAACAGCAGTGGCAGATATAAATGTTAACTTATGTGTAGTATTTCTCTCCCTCTCTGTCTATCTGTCTGTCCGTCTGTCCCTCTCTCTCTCTCTCTCTCTCTCTCTCTCTCTCTCTCTCTCTCTCTCTCTCTCTCTCTCTCCCACCCCGTCAATCAGTGAAACCTGGTTTGATACACCCGTCCCGTCCATTACTTTTACTTTTTGGATTATGGCCTGAGGCAGACGCTCATTAAAACTTTAATTCATTCGTTCCTCTCTCTCTCTCTCTCTTTCTCTCTCTCTCTCTTACACACACACACACACACACACACACACACAGAACACTCATACAGACAGACACACAGACACACACAGAACACTAATACACACACACACACACACACACATAACCTCAATCAAAAAACAGAATACATAAAAGTCGCTTAAAACTAATATCGTTGAAGAGTGAGATGGCAGAGACCTCGGTACATTCTGGTCAGCCGTTTCGAGGGCAAGTCTAACTCCTCTCTTTCTCTGCTTTGCCTTCCTCAACCCTGAACAGGATCACACAGGCACCAATTCTCAGCTGAGTGGTCTGGAAGTCCGCAAATCAACGCTTCAAGAGACAGATCCGAACTCATGCAGTTTGGCTGAAAGGCGAGGTACATTGCCTGCCCGCCGTCTAGGCCATTTCAGTTTTCAGTTTCAGTTTCTCAAGATGACGTCTTCGCGCTCGGAATGAATTCTACACGCACTAATGTCACAGGCGCCATGTGATGGAGAAGACCAGAATGATCACGGTACAAGCCTTAAGCCTGCACATAAGCCCACGAGCTGGTCCTGAAGTCCTACTTAGATAGTTCCATAACCCTGGGATCGTAGGGGAGTGAGGTGGCAGAGACCTCAACTTTTCCCGTGGCCAGCACAACGAGGGCGGCGCCCATCCCCTCTCCCTCCCTTTAAATTCGTATGCACTTTTTTTTTTCACCAAGACTTCAGAAAGGCAAGAAGGCTAATTGGTCTTCAAGGCGCGGAACCTGAAAAACCAACCTATCTCTCCAATGTTTTTTACCAAGGCAGCTGGGCAATGCCCTCCTATTGACGATTTTCAACTGCCGTGAGATCTTTAGCGTGCGCAGCCAGAAGGCACACGGGTCCGACTCGTTTTTCGTCCCTTTCCGTAGGACTAGACGATTTTCCTGTCAAACTGAGGAGAAAAGTCGAGGCCTCCACGGGGAGCGAACCCTGGAGCCTCGAGTTTAGTTATTTGGCAGGCGAACGTCTGAACCAGTCTGCCACTCTTCTCCCCTAGTCCATTACCCATACAATCAAACAAACGTCTATTGGTATTTGTGCATTCTCACCTGAGCTTCGTCGTGTTAATTCAATGTTGTGGCCTACATTCGTAATTCTGTTGTGAAGCAAGCGTTTGGAGACATTGACCTACAAACATCCGAGTAATCGTTACTGACATACTTTATGCACGCGCGCACACACACACGCACACACACGCACACACACAAACACACACACACGTCGCGCACACACACACATTCATCATCGCACACACACACACACACACATACACAAACACACAATCGCACACACACACACACACACAGACACACACCACACACACACACAATCGCAGACACACACACGCGCACGCACGCGCGCACGCACGCACATACACACCCATAGTTCAAAGTTCAAGTTTAATAGACACGAATATCTTAACCCATGCTGGGGTATAGAGGATAACTGCAAATAAACGAAAATCCAACAGAATCAATATAATGGTATCATTTCAACAGTAAGAAGTGCACGTGAAATCGTCTTCCAAGAGGATGTTGAAATGTTCAAAATATAACTATGAAACATGTGAAATTGTCTTGCAAGAGGATGTTCATATATTCCACAATACAACTATGGAAATCTAGCAAATTTCATAAAATTTGCTAATTTCAATTGATGTTTTTCCTTCCATTATGAGTTTAAACAACGAAAACACTGATTTAACAGGCAGGTATTTCTGCGATACAAACATCAGTTGGTTAACAATGAATTCAGAACATTAAAAAATAAAAAATGAAACTCATCATCTAAGGCACTGTTATTACAAAAAACAAACAAACAAAAAAACATATAAACTGATTTTTCAGTTCTTTGCGTCTATCTAATTCATTCTAAAAGCTGCATCAAAATTTAATCGAACGAAAAACGCAAATACTCACACACACACACACACCACACACACACACACACACACACACACACACACACACACACATCACACACACACACACACACACACACACACACACACACACACACACACACACACACACACACACACACACACACATATACACGGGGGTATAGGCACACGTTCTAACAAAGATTCACCTATTTTTAACTTCAGCAAATCCCCTTTAGAAAGACGCTGCCGAAAGATGTTTGCATTACTGTCTCTGATCTCTTTCCCACTCCCTTCTCTCTGAATTGACTGGATTTGGAGCTGTGTTTAACGTGGTATTAGCCCTGATATGACCCTAGTGGTCGGCTGGGCTACAAGCAACACGATTGGAATCTATTTGATATCTTCTAAGTTGACGTTAAGCCAATACAGGCCAAGTTTTTCTCTCTTTTATTTTTAAGGCTCATTGCACTCGGGCAATTTTATTTGTATTCGCCTTTTCTTCTGTCCCATTTTATACGCCACTTTAACCCTTTCACTCCCTTTAACTCCCTTTGAATCCTGTCCACCAGCATCCTGCATTGTCAATCACGATAGCAAACCAAAAACTTAACCCATTGTATCATTCACCCTATCCCCAGCTTCCCCGCAATGGGTTAAGTTTTTGCAGTTGGTGGATAGGGAGCCAGAGTCAACAGGTTAAAGGCCACAGAAGCGGAGACAACTTTTCAAAATGACGATGATGATGACGATGAGGATGATAATCAAGTGGAGTTCGATTCTAGACAGAGACTGCCTAATAGGGCTGTACTCTACACCTACTTTCATAACATATTCTGACGTATACAAAATAAAATAAAAAAATTAAAAAAACATGTTCTGACGTCAGTAGCAACACCCTCAGTGACACATCCTGAAGTGGTTGGGACTGGACATACGGACCCAGTCTTCTCAATGAGCCCGTAGCACACTCAACTCTGGACAGCAACCTGTTGGGGCCGAACAAAATCCCTGAATGACTTTGATAGAAGTGATAGGATTGGAACCTACAACCTTCCAGTCGGTAGTCTGTTGAGATAGCCGCTACACCACGTCAACTGGTCAGATTTAAGTATTTCATCTCCTCCTTACTAACAAATGCCTATCAATTAACATCAGGAAGAGTTCTTGAATGTTATATAGAACCAATACTGTCGTACGGTTGCGAGGCATTGACAGTCAACAAACAAAGCCAGAACAAGGTTGAGGTTGCTGAGATGTGGTTTCTAAGAAGGATGTTGAGAGTTCCATGGATAGCAAAGAAAACAAACGAGACAGTCTTGATGGAGGCAGTCACAAGTAGATCATTCATAAGGAAGATTAGGAAAAGGCAGGCAACATTCATAGGCCATTTTATGAGGAAAGGGGAATTGGAACACCTGGTCACAACGGGAAAGCTGGAGGGAGGGACAGCACCGGGTAGACCCAGGGAGAAAATACTAGACGGACTTGCAGAGTGGATGAAGACAGGAAGGGTGGAAGAGATGCTTGAGGCAACAAGAGATAGACAGATGGAAATCCATAATCGCCAACGCCATGCGGCAAGGCACCTGATGCTGATGATGATGATCTTCTTCTTAAGACTTAAGACCCAGACATACTCGTGCCAGGCATGGATCCTGATTAAGCCCTGGAGCTTAAAATCACGACCATAAGATGCGTTGTTTAATTAATCAAAAAGGTTTACCAACATGAACAGATGTCATATGATCAGAAACATTAAGATCAGGAAAATGATGGGAACAAGAAGTCCCCCATCACACTCAGTCAACATTTCACTTCAATGCCATAAATTGTACGATGCGGTCAACACCAGAGGCACTCCTTAGATTATGTGCGCAAACGCATTGATATGTGTGCTTAATTTTCCTTCCCCCCCCCCCCCCCCCCCCCCCCCCTGTTGAAGTATCGTATTTGTTTTGAAACGGTTATAGCCCTGAAATGGATCTACTGCAGTCAGCTGGGCTTGAACTCTTCGACTTCTGCACCGTGTCCACCAGTATTCTGCATTGTCACCCATGCTAGCAAAGCAAAAACTTAACCCTTCGACTCCAAAACTCTATCCATCAGCTTTCTGTGGGAAGCTGGTGGATAGGGGAGGGAGTCAAAAGCTAAGTTTTTGCAGTTGTGGATGGATTGAGTGCGGAAGTCAAAGGGTTAAACAAAAATGACAATAACAATAACTTCACTTCACTTCACTTCACTTCACTTCACTTCACTCTACAACATCACTCCTTGGAATGTCGGCTGCCCGCGCTGTTCTCTGGGTCTCTGCCCTCCACGTCCGTCTTTCAACAACACATCTGATCAGAATGCAACCCTGAAGCAACAACTCTATAACAAAACGGAAGACCCTGAACCGACGGTAATTTTGACAGAGACTTTCACGTGACAAGGCATATCGACGATAAAGAGCCTTTGACGCCAGAAGGCAAATTCACTGATATGAAACAGACTTTGACGTCACAAGGCAAATTGACGATATGAAATAGACTTTGATGGATAGTCAGAAGGCAAATCGACGATATGAAATAGACTTTGACGTCACAAGGCAAATCGACGATATGAAATACTTTGACGTCACAAGGCAAATCAACGGTATGAAAAAGACCTTGACGTCAGAAGGCATATCGACGATATGAAATACTTTGACGTCACGAGGCAAATTGACGATATGAAATAGACCTTGACATCAATACAGTACAATACAGTATTTTATTTATATAGCGCAAAATCTTGATAAAATCAAATCTAAGCGCTAAAACAGACACACACGCACGCACGCACACACACACGCACGCACGCACGCACGCACACACACACACACACACGCGCGCGCGCGCGCGCCACGGCTATAAATGGGGAGAAAGAATAAAAGCAATGGAAAATTATAGAGAGCATATTATATACAATTATATATTACAATGCGATTTCCCTCCGAGTATAGGCAAACTGACGATATGAAATAGGCTTTGACGTCAAAAGGCAAATCGACGATACGAAATATATTTTGACGTCACAAGGCAAATCGACGATATGAAATAGACTTTGACGTCACAAGGCAAATCAACGGTATGAAATAGACCGTGACGTCAGAAGGCATATCGACGATATGAAATACTTTGACGTCACAAGGCAGATCAACGATAAGAAGGACTTTGACGTCACAAGGCAGATCGACGATAAGAAGAAGAAGACTTTGACGTCACAAGGCAT
>CM060313.1:5416955-5446955 GCA_030674185.1 Monoplex corrugatus | reverse complement strand
CTCTCCCTCTCTTTACCCCTTCCCTCTCTCTCTCTGTCTTTCTGTTGTCTCTCTGTCTCTCTCTCCCCTCCCCCTCTCTCACAGAGTGACAGTCTATTAAAAAAAACAAGACTGTGCCTGCAGCACTTCGGCCACCACTCCCGGAACACAAGAGACGAAGAGGCTGACAAAGGCTGACAAAGGCTGACAGAGGCTGACAAAGGCTGACAAAGAAGACAAGAACCTTGATAAACACAAGAGAGAAAAGAATACGCCTAAAACATATGCCCGGGGCACTTTGAGCCACCAGACACGGAATTAGGTATCCACTCTTCTATTCTTTACCTAACGTCAACAAGGTGCACTAACAGCTCCTCAAACAAACCTCTTGCTTTTTGCCCCGGGCTACCGACATAATGGCACAGCAGTGACCATCACCCACAAAATAAGTCGCTGGGTCCACGAATAAATCATAGCGTGTTATAAATGTTATTTTTCGAGAGCTAACACAAAATCAGTAACTCGACACAAAACCACAAAAAAGGCATACTGTAATTATTGAAACTGATTTAAACCGAGCAGTAGTGACCATTACTCAAAAAATGAGTATCTCAGCACTAAACCACAGGAAAAGAAAATTTCGTTTTTTCAGTTTTGTTTCGTTTCTCTCTCTCTCTCCTCTCTCTCTCTCTCTCTCTCTCTCCTCTCTCTCTCTCTCTCTCTCTCTCTCTCTCTCTCTCAACTGGCACGTCATTAGGAAAAGACAGCCCTCCCACTCCATCCAACTTGGTAGAGGGGCGACAACCATAAACCCACGTAGGTTGCAGGTGTAGACAGCAGATGGCCTTCACATATGGAGATTATCTGTAAATGCAAAAACAATCCAGGCTTGTCTGCATGAATGACTAGTTCAAGACTGCAAACTGGAAAAACCGCAGTGGTTTTTATCCAAATGGGGTGATGTGGCACTTAGCAAAGCCAAACCTGGAAACTTGCAGGACTTCCGAGGACAGAGAGGGTGGAAGATGTACCAAAGAGTATAGTGTACTTGCAGCGACAAGGGATAGATTCGTATGGAGGGCCATAACCGCCAACGCCATGCGGCAGGGCACATGATGATGATGATGATGATGAAACCTGGAAAATACTCTATGCCTTATGACAGAGCAATCAGGTGGGTAAGGACCGCCCACAGCCCTATACCCTTGCGTTCACGGGATAGGTCTTTCAGCCACGACCTAAGAGAGGGATAACCTCTATAGAAAACCAAGAGAGCTTCAACTAAACCATATGGTACTATGCAATGTAACGCAAATATCTACTCGGTCATCTGTATTTTAAGAAAATGGCGCTAGCCCACTGAGGTCCCTTCTGCGTAGAACAGCACTAAAGATCATGTGTCTCCATGAGATCAACTCCCAGAGTCACCTCTGACCACTAAGCTCCACGGCGACCGGCAGGAGCTGGAAAACTCGGCCATGTACATCGCCACATGTGTCCTGACCATGCAAACAGTGAACGAAAGACGAAGAACTGTCAAGTTATTGCGGTGTTTCTCTAGGACTGTCTGGTGTCTTCTACATAAGCAGCGTATGCCAGTAGTTAATGTAGTCTTGGCGCTTTTGCTCCTGTCATAGTGATCTGTTATAGCGTCTTCCCAAAGCGATCAACATCAACTTGTCAATCAATCAATGAGTCAATCAATCAATAATTAGTCGGTCAGACAATCAGTCAATCAATCAATCAATAACTCAGTCAGTCAGTCAGTCAACCAATCAACAATCAGTCAATCATTAAATCAATAAGTCAGTCAGTCAGTCAGACAATCAGTCAATCAATCAACAATTAGTCAATCAATTAACTAATCAATCAATGATTAAGTCAGACAATCAATCAATTAACCAACAATCAATCAGTCAGTCAGACAATGAATGAAGAATGAATGAATCAATCAATATCAATCAATCAACAGCAACAAAATTCAATAAATCAGTTCAGTTGATATTGTTATGATTTACCCAACGGCTCATTTAAAGTAGAATAGTCATTTGTAAAAACCCGGACACTTGATGCTTTTTAAACATGAACTTGGGTGGCGTCATTTTCACAAGTAAACAGCAGCGCCGGTGGCACGACGGTGAAAGCTGCCGTGTGTATAATCAGATACAGTTCACATTGCACTTCACACCAGGCAGTGCCAGTGACAGAGACGAGTGCAGCCGACCACGTATATCAATAGAGGCTCTGTCTTTGTGCCCCAAGGCACATCTTACTGGAGCCAGAGACATCGCATTTATAAAGCACTTCTGCAAAGAACTGCGCGTGAAAGACAAGCTTACAACCTCCACCACCATCACCACCACCAGTTGGAGACAAAATGGTGAGGGGTGAAGCTATGAGTTTGTTCAAGACAAATTCAACACACCCAGACAATTCCATACACGCTCCATCCTATGTGTCATATGCTATCTAGCTAACTCCCTGAGCCCGCGAGGAACCCTATGCGCTTGGCGAGGTCTTGAAACGGAGATGGGTAACCAGCTAATGCCAAAGAAACGTTAAGCAGATACCATCAGAATGACTGAAGCATTACATGTACCATGGACTGCCAACAAGTCAGTTCTTTACGCTGTAGGATTGAACTCGTGACTTCAGATCTCGAGTCTGTATGTGGCCATGAGACAGAGTGGGTATGTAGAGAAGCGGATGGTTTTGGAGGGAAAGTGAATGCGTATCCAAATGACTCCTACATCCGAAACCGTCCTAGAAACATAGGAACAAAGTTACGGATTTGCTTGTTTGTTTTTCATTGTTATTGTTTTACGTTTATTTATTGGTTTGTTTGGTTTAATTTCAGTTTTGCTATGACAAATGTTTTGGGTATGTGGGATATGATTTCCAGAATTTAATATCTCACAAAAACCCAAACAACCAACCAAATAATCGAAAAGAACTTTTTATTATTATTAAAGAACGAAAATATCTGGGCATTCATCCATGTCAAGCTGTATCAATAACACCTTGATATAAACCCAAATAACCAGAAATATAGCACTCTGCTCCAAACTCATTTGGACTGACTGTGCATTACACATACGAGTGGTCAGACTTTATAGCAGGCCCTAGAACTCAAGCTGTTAGGCGAGCTGACCACACCCCGCTATCTTGTAATACAGTCTCCATTTTTTGATGGGCGAACAGACAGGCTTGATGTTTTCATGTTTCCTTAACCCTTTGACTCCCACACCCTATCCAAAGGCAAAACATTAACCCTTTGACGCCCTCACCCTATCCACCATCTTCCTACAAGGAAGGGAAGGGAGCCAAAGGATTACATTTTTGTTTTGTTAGTATAGTTGACAATGCTGGATGCTGGTGGACAGGGTGCGGGAGTCAAAGGTTAAATTAAGCCAGCCACTAACATGACTTACATGATATTTGATATTCAGCACTCGTTTACACGTGAAAGGGGTTTAGGCACTGGCAGATCGGCACACATGTTGACCTGACATCATCATCATCATCAAGTACCTTGCCACATGGCGTTCGCGATCATGGGCCCTCCATATGTATCTGTCCCTTGCTGCCGCAAGCACATCTTACACCCTCTCCGTCCTCAGCCACTCTGCAAGTCCGTCCAATATTTTTTCCCTGGGTCTGCCTGGTGCTCTCTTTCCTTCCACCTTTCCTGTTGTGACCAAGTGCTCTAATTCCCCTTTCCTCATAAAATGGGCTATGAATGTTGCCTGTCTTTTTCTAATCTTCCTAATGAATGATCTTCTTGTGTCTGCATCCATCAGGACTGTCTCATTTGTTTTCTTAGCTGTCCATGGAACTTTCAGCATTCTTCTTAGAAACCACATCTCGGCTGCCTCAATCTTGTTCTGGCATTGCTTGTTGACTATCCACGCCTCACAACCGTATAACATTATCGGTTCTATGTAACATTCAAGAACTCTTTTCCTGATGTTAACTGATAGGCATTTGTAGGTATGAATGCCTTCCATCTTCTTGAATGCTGTTTTGGCCTGGCCGATTCTGCTGGCTATTTCTGATGTGCATCTGCCATCTGGTGAGATGATCGTTCCCAGATATTGGGAAAAAATCTCCACTCTTTAATCACAAGGTGAAGGTGTCTAGGCGGATCGAACTTAGGACTTTCCGATTAAAAGTCCAACATTTACCTACTTGACTACATATATACAGACTTTAATACTGACGCCACCACAGGAAATACTTCTCCAAACAGCAGCCACTACAGTGGTAGCACAGGAAGAAGTCAGGATCAGTGTGTGGGTGTTGTAGGTTAAGCCTATGTCATGCATGCTTCGTCAAGCCTGAGATCGAACTTCCCCCTCGAGAACAGATGACTGCACTTTGACATATTGATTGACTCAATGACTGATTTTCACTTTCCGATGGTAAAGACAAAGAAAACAAACGAGACAGTCTTGAAGGAGGCAGGCACCAGAAGACCATTAATAAAGAAGATTAGGAAAAGACAAGCAACATTTATAGGCCACTTTTATGAGGAAAAAGAAATTAAAAAGACAAGCAACATTTATAGGCCACTTTTATGAGGAAAGAAATTAAAAGACAAGCAACATTTATAGGCCACTTATAGGAAAGAATAAAAAGACAAGCAACTTTATAGGCCACTTTATGAGGAAAAGAAATTAAAAAGACAAGCAACATTTATAGGCCACTTTTATGAGGAAAAAGAAATTAAAAAGACAAGCAACATTTATAGGCCACTTTTATGAGGAAAAGAAATTAAAAAGACAAGCACATTTATAGGCCACTTTTATGAGGAAAAAGAAATTAAAGACAAGCAACATTTATAGGCCACTTTTATGAGGAAAAAGAAATTAAAAAGACAAGCAACATTTATAGGCCACTTTTATGAGGAAAAAGAAATTAAAAAGACAAGCAACATTTATAGGCCACTTTTATGAGGAAAAAGAAATTACAGCACCTGGTCATGAAAGGAAAGCTGGAGGGAAAGAGAACACCACTTAGACCCAGGGAGAAAATGGCTGAGGACAGAGGGTGGGAGATGTACTTGCAGCGACAAAGGATACATTCGTATGGAAGGCCATGATCGCCAACGCCATACGGCAAGGCAGATGATGATGATGAAAGACAATGACATGATACAACATTGTTGGACACTGTTTTCCACGTCTGCCGTTGTTAAAATCTACCTGATAACTCTGAAATAAAAATACATAAAAGATTAATGAACAGGAATAATAACACATGAGGCAGAAAGTGCAGATACGTCGGGTGTACAATAATCGAGAGCTTACACAGTGCGATGAAGTAGGGAAACGTCGACGACAACCAAGCACACGGCACAAAGAGAGATAAATCATATTTCCATCTTTTAAGTCCTCTAACGACATTCTTATATCAAACATATAAACAATCTATTATGCACCTTCATCAGTTTCTTTTAATATGGACCAGGAGCAACAGTTGCACTCATAAAGAGCTGGTTAAAATGATATTACCTAAAAACTATTTTTGAGATTCCCGACACAAACCTGCAGTATCATACCGAGGCGTCGCAAAACATCAAATACCGCGTAAAAGATCATGTAAACTATGTCATTGTTTGGTGGCTACTAGAAACACGAAAACACTTAGCATGCACACACCCCGAAAATGGGAATATTGCTGAACACTGACATGGCTGACAGGATCTTTAACGTGTGTATTTGATGTTCTGTGTGCGTACACATAAGTGGTTCAGGCAGGAGCAGGCCAGCACATATGTGACCTGGAAAATCAGAAAAATCTCCACCCTTCACCCACCTGCAGGAAGCTGATGGATAGGGTGAGGAAGTCGAAGGGTTTAGTTTTTGCAGTTGGTGGATAGGGTGCGGGGTCGAAGGGTTAGATGACATCTAGGAAAAGGGGAAGACGATGTGCGAGCTGACAGATTTGCTTCTCGGCGCTTCCATTCCGAGAAAAATGTAGTCTGAACAGAAACCTATTACACGCATGGACTATAGATTTAATCTGCCCCATGCTGACAGCATCAAAGAGACAGCACGCCGCTTCTACCGTGTAAGCAAACAACCCCAACACATAAAATCCGTGAGGAGGTGAGCATGGTAGAAGAAGACACACTTTCAAACTGCAGTAAACAAAAGACAGAAAGCTAAATATGTTCTCACCTGTGGCAGCTGTCTTTGTTGATCACTCAAAACCCTGATGGGGGACCGCCAGAGGGGGCTAAAAGCTTTGCGACTGACCAGCAAGACAAATTGCTGCTGGCGAGAGTACATTAAAAAGAAGTTTAGATCGTAAATGGTTGGATCGAGAAAAGAAAATTCTTCATGCTTTGAAGGCTGGAATGAATAGGATCAGCTAGTGGTACTTCCCAACACCCGTACAATTTGGCGCATGAATAATTCATTGATACTTAATCGTTGTTATTTATTTTTTCAGACACGCACAGTATTGACAAACTTGATTTTCAATTTTTGTTTACTCGCTTAGAACTTTAGGAAAAAAATAAAGAAAAACAAAATGTCATGACACCCCCACCCCCATGACATCCCCGCCCCCCTATCCCTTGCACCCGGATCTGCCCATCGTTAAATATATATTATACGCTTTGGTTTTCTTATAAACATCTTGTAAACTTGTAATCTTTCTGAGAAGAGGAAGAACAAGCGATCTAGTGCACACCTATGGCTTTTTTCAAAGTTTGGTGTAATCAATCCTTGAAATTTGTAACCCTCTTAAGTCATATAGATCTTAATTCTCCTGAAAAAGGGCAATCTTCATCAGATCCAGTTAAACAAAACTGAAACCGTTTACTCAATCCCCGCACAGACACAAAACGCAAGTTCGGGTTTTTCGATTTCAATCCCCGCCCAAAACATTAAAAAAAAAAAAACCTTGACAGTCTTAAAGCTTAATAACTCTAGTGGTGTCAGCTTATGTTTTATGGACCCCCACACCATTTCAGTACTTTGCTAGCGCACAGGGTTTTACGCAGGCTCAAGGAGTCTTGTCATATGATGGCTAGCGGATTTGGGCGAAACACGTGTGGGATTACCCGAGTGCAATGAATCCCTTCTGAACAAATTCCAAACGCTACTACGGTTCTGAGCTGGGGAAGCGAGTGTCAAGCAGCTTGGAGTAACATACAGAAAGGTCAATGTGGATCGTAGGAGAATGAGGTGGCAAACCCCCACTACACTCAAACTGTCTTTATGGAACTGGGATCCACTCTTGTCCTTCGCTGCTTTATGTTCCCCAACCCCAAACAGAACCCGGTACTATTCACAGCTAGGTGTGGACTGGAGTTGTCACCTTGGTGTAATGGTTAGCGCAACGACTGGAAGGTTGTGGGTTCGAATCCCCTTCAGTTCCTTCAAAAAGTACTCCCTTCTGCTTCGTCCAGTGGGAGAAAAGGTCTTTTTTGTTTATCTGTTTACTTACTTACTTACTACTTACATACTTACTTTACTTTACTTTATCTTTACTTTACTTACTTATTTACTTACTTACTTACTTGCTTATCTATTTCCTCTTTTCTTTCCGCGGAAGTGGAGACACACGAAAGAAAGGAAATATTGTCTTCACCTTACTGATACTGTGATAGGCAGCTGAGGCGTTGTGCATTGACTGGGGCTGGGGGGGGGGGGGGGGGGGCTTCTATGATGTGAGACGAGTTTATACTGAGCAGTTAGTTGTGCTGTAATTCCAAAGTTTAATTATTTATTCATTTACCTAATTTATGTATATATACATTCCTTTTTTTTGAAGATAAGATACACAGACTGAAACAATACTAGTAAAGAAAATGTAGGCTGGGTAAAACATAGGATAGGTAGGATCTCAGGACCTGGCCAGCTCATGGGTTTATGTGCAGGCTTAAGGCTTGTGCCATGATCACCATACACGTGGCACCTGTACGTTAGTACATGTGGAATTCGTTCCGAGCGCAGAGACGTCATTGTTAATTTCTATTGTCATTGTTGTTTAAATCCCAGCCGACCGCGTAAAGCCATATCAGGGTTATACCCAGTGCAACGCAGACACAACACTTCAACAGGAAAGAAAGGAAAAGAAACTTAAGCACACATATCAATACATTCGCGCACATAATCAGGGGATTCAAAAACATACCTGATTACAAATTTAAAAATAACTAAGAACACTAAAACATATATAAGAACGGGCCTAAATTACCTAAAATTGCTTCCACATTATCTCATATCCCTAGAGCCAAAAATGCACTTAACACATGTACCCAATTATCAATCCTAAGAGAAAGTACGTAAGATTTTATCGAACGCATTCAGGTGAATGGACCAGCAAGGCAGAAAATGATAGGAAGAAATGACAGAAAGCAAAGGAGGAAGAAAGAAACCAAGAGAGTGACAAAATAGAGGAAATTTTGGCACAGAATTTCCAAAAGGTGGGGATAGTATTTATACCGAAAGAGCTCCCGGCATCCCCACAGGGGAGGGGTGGGGGTGGGAGAGACGTCATCTTGAGAAACTGAAACTGAAACTGGTATGTCTGATCATGTCACTTAAGTCTTGTCGTCAGCTCTTCTCAAAGAACGTATTCCCCAAGCGCTAAGTTTGAACTCCTTAGTCACGATCCAGGTCTGACTTTCTCCTACGAGTGCTAAAAGCTCTCAACCTTCACCTTTCCTTCCATATCAGACGACTTATGAAAAAGGAACAAGTGGGAATATATCAGAGTTGGACACTCGACAGCCTGCAAAGAGTTGTCATGTCGTATATATACCTACGTGTACTTTGGGTACCATGGCCAGAACTGGCTTGAAGAGGTCTCCTCAGATTTACTGCTTTACACAGAAAGTGTCTTTGATGAGACACCAAAGGTTGGCATTCTGCCTAAAAACGTCTCTGCGTGCCCCGTGTGTGTGTGTGTGTGTGTGTGTGTGTGTGTGTGTGTGTGTGTGTGTGTGTGTGTGTGTGTGTGTGTGTGTGTGTGTGTGTGTGTGTGTGTGTGTATGTGTGTGTGTGTATGTGTGTAATGAGAGAGAGAGGGACAGAGAGAGAGAGAGAGAGAGAAAGTGCGTGTGTTAGAGAGAGAGGGGGGGGGGCAGAAAGGGAGGTGATGATAATAGACCTATATTGTCTTTGATGCACATACATATACTTCACATGGGTTAGTTATAGGTTTTGTATGTGCGTGCATGTGTGTTTATGAGAGAGAGAGACAGACAGACAGCAAACATACAGACAGACAAACATACAGACAAATATACAGAGAGACAGGCAGACAGGCAAACATACAGAAAGAGAGACAGACAGGCAAACATCCAGAGAGACAGACAGACAAACATACAGAAAGACAAACATACAAACATACAGAGACAAACAGACAGGCAAACATCCAGAGAGACAAACAGACAGACAAACATACAGAGAGACAGACAGACAGGCCAACATCCAGAGACACAAACAGACAGACAAACATACAGAGACAGACAGACAGGCAAACATACAGAGAGAGACAGGCAAACATCCAGAGAGACAATCAGACAGACAAATATACAGAGAGACAAACAGACAGGCAAACATACAGACAGAGCGAGGAAGTAAATAAATGAAAAAGGGAGGGAGGGAGAGACGGAGTTAAGGAAAACAATGTTTAGATGCAATTTACACTGAAACATGACAAACTGATACGTTTGACGAACTTAAAGCTGAATGTACAGTCATTCTATCCACAGTGATACTTTTTGACTACTGAAATCTACAGAGATGACTGATCTATGAAAACACCTCGTACTGACTACTGAAATCTACAGAGATGACTGATCAATGAAATCACTTCGTATTGACTACTGAAATCTACAGAGAAGACTGATCTATGAAAACACCTCGTACTGACTACTGAAATCTACAGAGATGACTGATCTATGAAATCACTTCGTATTGACTACTGAAATCTACAGAGATGACTGATCTATGAAAACACCTCGTACTGACTACTGAAATCTACAGAGATGACTGATCAATGAAATCACTTCGTATTGACTACTAAAATCTACAGAGATGACTGATCTATGAAATCACTTCGTACTGACTACTGAAATCTACAGAGATGACTGATCTATGAAATCACTTCGTATTGACTACTGAAATCTACAGAGATGACTGATCTATGAAATCACTTCGTATTGACTACTGAAATCTACAGAGATGACTGATCTATGAAATCACTTCGTATTGACTACTGAAATCTACAGAGATGACTGATCTATTAAATCACTTCGTAATGCCAGTTTGTGGAAACACTTGCATGACAAATCCGTCAGAAAGTCACAGAGATAAAGGGACCCGTCAGTCTTGTAACCCTGTACGTTTCACATATGACCCTTCTCCCCAAGCTGGTTCATATTCAAGCCAAGCCTTTTTTAGCAAGACAGACCAAAGAGCAAGAAAAAATCGAAGACAGGCCTAACAATCCTAGATATAGGGAAAAACAGATTTTTCTGATAAAAAAACAAAACAAAAACATACATATATCATATTAATAAAAGTTGACACAATCAAATATATTGACTACAGACATATATCACTTTGCACGAACGCTCTAATTCATTCAGACGACATGCACCCAAGAAGCAGACGATAACCATTAGTATCAGGAACGACTCGAGCGGCAGACGGAAACGTGATACGTTTGAACGAAACACGGCAAGTGATCAGAGGCGTTAAATGGCACAGTTTTCGGTCAAAAGACAGACGCCATGCTTGCGAGCACAGCTTAAGATCACAACAAAGACAGTACAATGACTTATAGACTATAGTCACGACAGTAGCAACAGACGTGTATTCATGAGCCACCATCGATTGAACTCTTGTAGGTATCCGTTTCCTTCTCTTTGCAAATGGGGTGGGAGTTGAAACAGAACGCGGGTGAAGTAAACAAGATCAACTCAAAAATGGCTAAAATAGTTTAGACATCATATCTGAAGACAGGAATGCTGATGGAAGACCCGATTGAAAATTTTAAAATCATACATCAGATTACTACTATCAACTTTGCTAAGTAGTTTGAAGTGAAAACATTAGATAAAACCAGAGACAGTGAAAGTCTGACAAGACATATGACATAAATTTAGCTCTTTCAAGAGTCTTCTTTCTTTCCACCTAAAAAATAAACTGAAAAATTAAAACTGATGAATAATGTATGTTCTGATGTATTCATACATACATATATATATATATATATATATATATATATATATATATATACATATATATATATATATTGTGTGTGTGTGTGTGTGTCTGTCTGTTTGTCTGTCTGTCTGTGTCTCTGTCTTTTGTGTTGTGTGTGGTATCAGTGCTTCTGTATGTATTTATGTACAATCTTTGTCTTGTAAATGTGAGATGTACGGAGAGTCCAGATAGATTTGGAAACAACACTGTGCAAGAGTGATATATCATTGTTTGATGATGATGATGATTGATGATGATGATGATGATTCTTCTTCTTCTTCTTCTTCTTTTTACCATTATCGTCCTCCTCATTGTTATCGTTCCTGTTGTTCTTGTTCTTGTTCTTCTTATTATTGTTATTATTATTCTTGTTGTTGTTGTCGTTTACTATTGTTGTTATCACTATTATTATTATCAGTATAATTACTACTACCACTACTACTACTACTTCTACTATCATCATCATCATCATCATCATCACTATTATTATTATCATTATTATTATTATTATTATCCTGCATTGGGAACACTGCAGTAGGCAGCCTAGTTCGCCTACCGATCATAACAGACAATGTACACAACTGTACAGTGGGGTGAAACTTGAGGTGGAACCAGGGGTGACAAGAGGGCAGTGTCTATGCAAAGTAAGTGGGACTGGCATTGGTTCATTGTGTACTGTGCCGGCACGAATCATTGCCGACTATTGTATTGTCTGTCTGCCGTTAGATCAAGCATTCCATTTTTTCTGTCGAGGTCTTCCATAGGCGCACGACCTCGAACGTACATTGCTGGCTATAAAGGTACCGGTAATTTCCATTATCTTCTCAGGGCTGGGTGACTTTTGATAAAGCCGTGGACTAAAGAGCTCATTTCTCGAGTTCAGTCCCAGCCCGGAACATTACAAAGTTAAGCTTGTCTGATGTCCATCTAAACGTTTACTCACCCCACCCCACCCCACCCCACCCCCCGTGGGGATGCCAGAGTCTAGAAATTCTGTGCTAGAAGTTTCCTCTTTTCTGTCACTCTCTTGGTTTCTTTCTTCCTCCTTTGCTTTCTGTCATTTCTTCCTATCACTTTCTGCTTTGCTGGTCCATTCGCCTGTATGCGGTCGATGGGGTCTTGCGTGCTTTCTCTTAGGATCGACAATTGGGTATATGTGTTGAGTGCATTTTTGGCTCTGGAGACGTGAGACATGCGGAACTAATTTTGGGTAATTTATGACCGTTTTTATGTATGTTTTGGTGTCCTTGGTTATGTTTAAATTTGCATTCAGGTGTGTTTTTTAAATCCCCCGCGCGATAAACTGGACGGAATGGCCAACGCCAGGCGCATGTCCTTAGATTATATGCGCGAATGCATTGATATGTGTACTTGTCTTTTCCTTTTGTCCCTGTTGAAGCATTGTGTATGTTTTGAACTGGTTACAGCCCTGATATGGCTCTACGCAGTCGGCTGGGCTTTAAACAACAATAACAATAACAATCTTTACGTTTCAATCATTCTGGTGAGGTCAGTGTTCCATAGGTCCCATTTTGTACCCATTTCAAGACTGTCTGCGTGTACAGATTTGTGTAGGCTCAAGTAGTCGGCCAGATAACTGTTGGCAGATTTGTGTGGACTTCTGATGAAAATAAATCGTATGAGTGCGATGAAACTTTTCTGAACAAACTCCAAACTCGAAAATCTGAAGAGAGAGAGAGAGAGAGAGAGAGAGGAGAGAGAGAGAGGAGAGAGAGAGAGAGAGAGAGAGAGAGAGAGAATCACACTGGAGATCGAAAAAGGACATCTGAATACAAATTTAAACCTACCAAGGACACTAAAACATATAAAAACGGGCTTAAATCACCCAAAATTGCTTCTGCATATCACATTTCCCTAGAGCCAAAAATGCACTTAATACATGTATCTAATTATCAATCCTAAAAGAATGTACGTCAGATTTTATCGAACATATACAGGCGAATGGACCAATAAGGCAGAAAATGACAGGAAGAAATGACAGAAAGCAAAAAAGCAAGGTGTGTTTTTTAAATCCCCCGCGCGATAAACTGCTGGCAAGAAAAGAGAAATTTTCTAGCACAGAATTTCCAGGAGGTCGGGATACTATTTATACTGAAAAAGCCCTTGGCATCACTACGGACGGTGGTGGTGAGGTATTAGTTCCTTAAAAGGAAAGTTCCTTATAGTCCCAAAGCAGGTGACGATCGTTCCGTTCTGTGCAGAACACGTTGGACCTGATGCCTGGGATAGCAAGAAAAGAGGAGAACAGCGTATAAGGGCCTTCCCTTTGAAATAGTAACTATCCTTCTACTTTTGTCTTTTTGTCTTGGTGTGCATGGACTTAAAAAACAAAACAAAACAAAAAAATAGATACTGACTTAAAAACTGTTATTTTATTTTACTTTAACCCACCTAAACACACACACACACACACACACACACACACACACACACACACACACACACACACAGGCGAGCACATACACACGGGCGAGCACACACACATTATTACACACACACGCATGAACACATTGACAAACACATGCGCACGCACACATACATACACACACAGACAGACACACGGATACACACATACATAGAGACACACACACACACACACAGATGGCGGAGACTCCTGACGGATAAAAATTTCGGCAGTCAGAGATAACAGGAAATAGTCTCAAATGTCCAGAACAAGACGGGGGCGCCTTGCTGAACAGAGGCAAGAAGCTACGTCTGCGGAAAAGACCGATTACGAGAGGCCGTCGACCAGCGACAAGCGAGACAGGGTCGAAAAGGCAGAGACTGTCCCTACAAATGGCGCTTCGACCGCGGTTACCACGGCACGCAGAGCGGGACAACTTCCATCACATCTATACCCAGCTCTGCGGAACTCGTGAGTACGATCGTTGAACTAAAAAACATCGTACTGGATCTGCGCAACCAGGTCAGTACCTTAGAAAGGACTGTGCGTGCGCAGATCGAGGCCCGGTCGACAGCAACCGCCACCATCAAACCGACCAGGAACAGTCATACACAGACAGATATTCCACAACAACTCCCACGTACGCAGACGTTCTAAAACAAAAGCACACACGCAGGCAGGACGTCCAACAGGCACAACGATCAAACACAACAAAAACTAGCAGCAATACTCGAGCGAAAACAGAGCCTGAAAAGAAAACCAAAGACGGGAAAGAACACCATGACATCAAAAAAGCTAAAGACGTCACATCACAGCTCAAGGACGCAACGTCACACACCAAAAAGATTTCAGAACAACGTAAAACAAACCACGACCTTCCCTATGTTCTGACTATCCATGATTCGGTGTTGAAAGGTGTCAACTCGAGACGACTGGGACGATCTTATGGTTTTGAAGGAGACTCAAGTACTGTGAATAACATTCATGAACATACAAAAATCTTTCAGACACTATTACATGCAGACGTTGTTACTTGCTTCCACGGTACCATTTGACAATCCTGCAGGGACTGATATATGTTTTACAATAGTGGTCTTGTCCACCGAACTGAATAGCAAATGATCATTCAAAGCAACAACACAAAAGTTAAGCTTCTTGCACAAACAATACATATAACACAAAAATATCCAAACTCAAAGATAGTCATCAGCAAGGTCGTCCCTGTACGACATTCACGTATGGAAGTTCGGCGGAATTTGTTTAACGCCTCTTTATCTGCTGAGCTTGTTAACATAAAAAACCTATCATTTGTCTCCCATGACAACCTTCGAACTAACCAGCAGTTTCTACACGACAATATTCACCCCACCGCCAGAGGAAGCAGCGTGATAGCGGGGAACCTGGGAAGACACATTCGGGATCTATTTTGGGAGACGCCTAGGAGACCAGGAGGATCACGATCTTCACGGCCACACGCCTCTAGATTCTCCCGAGGACCGTTCCCCTATTTTGACAGCTATGAACCGTGGTGGTTATCCTACAACATGTTTTGAATTAATCGTAGTAGATCTACAGTGACCAACGTTTCATGTCACAGGACTTTTTCCTCGTCATCTCTGAGAGTTCTCTTGGTGAAAGTGTATAAACGCTAGGAATTAGTCAGTCAGGACTCAGACTATAATCTCTGTACATTTGAAGGCGTGTATACTATTATTTAATTTATTTATAATTTATTTCTTTCTAGATCAAAGTCTTATCTTGATTAGTAGGACTTCTTTTCTCCATAGTTTTACTCTTTTTTTTTCTACCTTTCCTTTGTAGTAAAAGTAATCATTCTCCCCCTCCCCATTTTCCTCGTACACAGAAAGCCAAAGCATACGTGATTTTCAAACAAATCACCGTTAATTGAAAATAAGGGATTAGCCAACAATGAAAATCAATTTTTTACAGTGGAATTGTAGGTCTATTTCCACCAATTCAGCATATCTGGAACATTTCCTCGCCTCAAATCAGCGTGAAGTCTTGATTCTGCAGTCGCTTAATGTTATACCAACCAAACTTCCCAATTTCCAAAATTACTATTATCCACCAGTGTATGCCTATGGGAATCCCGGGAAGAAAGTAGCCACTGCAATATACATACTTAAAGAGTTACAATATCACATACATGTATTACTTCCCCAATTTTAACGTCAACTGAAGACTTACACGCTTGTGCCGCTATAGTACAATTCATTAATTCTTTTATCCTGAACGTTTTGTCAGTCTACCTGCCAACAGGTCCAAATGACCACAACACAGAATGGCTGCGCACGATTCCGGATCTGCTGCACGGTAAATGGCTAATAGGTGGAGACTTTAATTCCCACTCCCCGTTTTGGGAAAAAGATTGCTGTTCTGTGACAAGCAATCGTTTAGTAGAAAATATAGTTGACAGTTCGCTTTACCTTTTGAACTAGAATTCCTGATATTTCCAAACATCGGGCAACAGCCATCGATCTGTCTTTAATCTCACCAGAATTAGTACCCTGCTGTACCTGGGACACTCACAGAGATACTTTAGGAAGTGATCACTTACCTATCCTCATAATACTAACTAACGAAAACATCAGGATGAAAGACAGCATTCCTGATATTATACCAAAATATAATTATACACGCGCTGATTGGTCCTTGTTTCAGACTGTTCTTTCTAATCGAGATTTCACACATTATGAAAGTGAAAATGTAGACGTTATGTTTTCTAAATTCCAGGAGTCAGTTCTAGCTGCTGCAGACCTTTCCATCCCGAAACTCAAAACTTTTAAGTCTAATAACCGTTTGGGTAATGTTTGGTGGACGGAGGCATGTGAGCAAGCAGTTCAGTATAAAAAAGAGAAATACAAAATCTACATCAAAAGCAGGAAACCTGAAGATCATATGGAAATGAAAAAAGCTTACACCCAGTGTAATAAAATCATCGCTGAAGCAAAGAAAAATTATTGGGCATCATACTGCACAAAAGAAATTTCAGATTTCAAGGATTTCCATAAAGTCTGAACAAAAATGAATCAAATGAAAAATGGAGCCAACTTGCCTAGGTGTCCAATAATGATTGATACAAGTCACAAATTTCTTTCCGACATGGACAAAGCTGAAACTTTTGTGGAACTTTTTGCCCAAAATAGTAAAGTAGATGGTTTGACTCCTACCGCAAACCCTATCTACACTGATCCAATACCTCAGAATGATCGCTGGTTTAATTCTCCAATCACCTTAGAAGAGTTAAAAAACACTATCTTGTCTCTACGCAACAAAAGGAGTTCGGTAGGTGTCGATGTAGTTTCAACTGAAATGATTAAACGTCTTCCAGAAAACTATATTATTTTTTTACACAAAATTTTCAGAAATGCTGGGTTGGTGGAACTATACCACAATTATGGCAAACGTCTGTTGTTATACCAGTATTAAAAGCAGGAAAGCCTAAAAACAATAAAAACAGTTACAGACCTATTGCTTTAACGTCCCATACGAGCAAACTATTGGAAAAATTGGTATTAAACAGACTTGTACATTACTGTGATAAAAATAACGTTATTCCAGTAAATCAGGCTGGTTTTAGAAAAGGGAGATCTACAGTTGAGCACCTGGTTAAACTTACCACTCACATCAAGAAACAGTTTGCCCGCAGAAAAAGTCTTTTAGCTACATTATTTGATGTGAAAAAAGCTTACGATCAAGTTTGGCATACGCGTTTATTGTACAAGCTGAAATCTATTGGTTTATCTGGCAATATGTATGATTATATTAAGTCTTTTTTAGCCAATAGAACTATTCAGGCAAGAGTGGGAACTAGTTATTCTACTTCACGACATCTTGATATGGGAATTCCACAAGGTTCAGTGATAGCACCGCTTTTATTTAATATCCTTATAGAGGATCTTCCTAAAGCACTCTCAAATCGTGTTGTTTTGGCACAGTATGCTGATGATATATGTATTTGGATGAATATTACTTTAAAAAAGACAACTCCACAGAGAGCGCAGAATTACATTAGGAAATTGTATCAATCTGATCTTGATAATCTTGGAAACTATATGTTAGAAAATGGTCTGTCTTGTCAGCGGAAAAAAACTAACATTATGCTATTTAATTCTGGTGGTACTTTAAGTAACTTGCCTACTTTCAGATTGCTTGGTGAAGTGTTTACATTACAAACAGGTTGTAAAATTTCTGGGAGTCTTTATGACATCGAAATTAAACTGGAATGTCCATTTTGATTATATTTCAACAAAAGCAAGAAAAGCCCTAAATTTTCTAAAGATAATAAGTCGATTACCTTGGGGAATGGATACGAACATACTAATTCATCTATCAACAGCACTTGTACGATCTAAATTATCCTATGCGCAAGAAGTGTTCTTCAGTGCACCAAAATATTTATTAAAGAAGATACAAAGCTTAGACTGCAAAAGTATTAAAATTGCTCTAGGTGTCCCTACTCATGCCTCTAATCTGGAAACGTACAAAGTTGCTGGAATTCTGCCTCTGAACAACTATCGTGAGCTAGCGACAGCAAAATTTGCAGTTAGAACTACTTCACAAACGGACAATTTTGTGAGTAAGGAAATTAAAATCAGGTCTGATGTTGACTTTCCAAAGCGAGCAAAAAGCATTTCATCACAAATGACTGTTGCAACTTACATATCTGAATTGGTCAAACAGTCTAACATAAATATGGATGAAATAGTGAGACACCATCAACAACGCCTATCCCTACATGGGAAATGCAAAAAGCCTCTTTTGATATTGATTATACAGACGCAAGAAATCTGAAAATGTCAACATTTCGATATCCACAGCAAGAGAACACATCATGAAAAATACCGTACCCACCTTCCCATTTTTACCGATGGATCAGTCTTAGAAAATAAATGTGCTGGAGCAGCATTTTATGTTCCAAAATTTAAGATAAAAAAGTCATTTTTCGTTGGGGCAAACTTATCGATCTTTACAGCGGAATTAGTCGCTATTAATCAAGCATTGCATTATCTAGTAAATCTTAAACCCATGTCTTTCAAAGTAGTTCTCTTTGTTGACTCAAAATCTGTATTATATGCCTTACGGTCTTTTAATGCCGACACAAGACCTGATTTAATTACTGAGGCAAATCATCTTATACATCGTTTAAGGGTCAAAGGTACAGATATCAGTTTATGCTGGGTGCCTTCTCATGTTGGTCTTCACGGCAACGAAGTAGTTGACAGAGCAGCTAAGCAAGGCGCCCAGAATGCTGATAATGCTATAGAATTACATGTTCATACCTCCGTAAAAGAAGCTTGCAACTTGCTCGAATCAGCCTCATGGACTCGATTTCATGAACATTCAGATGAACAGTTTGTGTCACAACAAATGATAAAACTTACCGTTCAAAATGTATGTAAAAAATTGCAGTATTCTTCCATGTATCATTTGAGATTGATTGTTGCTGTTTGTTTTCGTATTCAGCTAAACGCATTGAAAACAAAATATTGTAAAAATGTCAAGTGTATTTGCGGCGAACAGTTCACGCTGTTTCACTGTTTATTCTACTGCAAAATGCTACGTTCTTTTTTACCGAAAATGTTTACTCAAGAAAAGTATTCTGAAAATCATTTCCAGAAAATTACATCAGATCAAACGTTAGTTAGAATTTCAGAATCATTAGTTCACAGTCCTGTTAATGCATTACTTTAACTTTATTCGGTTTGTATTTTAGTGTTACAATTTCCCTTCACGTTGTTGAAGTTAATTGTTAGTGTTAAGTTCTCGTTCCATTTTACTGTTCCCCCACCTGCTAATGCCTTTTTCCTCTGTCTTCCCTCTGCCCAAATCCAACCCGTCCAACTATCGTTCTACATTTTATTTTTTCACTTTTTTTTTTAATTTCCCCTCCCCCCCCCCCCCTCCTCCGTCTAATATCACCAATAGTGAAAAGACGTTAAATTAAAGAACAACACACACACACACACACACACACACACACACACACACACACACACAACACACACATCTTTCATTTCTATTCCTCCCCTCCCCCCACTTAACAGATGCATCTCAATTCTAACGTTCATTATTCAAAATGACTTCTGGCCCTTGCTGTTTAGCAGCACGTGAAATGTTTAGATTCATTCTCATTTTCATAGTTTTCTTTTATTCGTGTTGTTATTTCATATTTGTTCTTTGGAATTTGATGTTTTATGAAATAGATCTGACTTTTGTCGTAATGTATTTCGTATTCAACATTTGTATCATGTGCTATTATCACACTCAAAATGTCAGTACAACAACGTTACCCTGACAAAAATAAATACTTTTCATGATGATGATGACGACGACGACGACGACGACGATGATGACGACGACGATGGTGATGATGATGATGTCTTTTCTGAAAGTGTCATCTCCAGGGTTTAATGAGCCCCACTCTATATTCCAAAACATTTACAATAAAACCAGAAACAAAGAAGAGAGAGAAAGAGAAAGAGATCATCAAAAGAATAAACCAAAGAGAAAAGAAAGATATGAAAAGGACAGACAAAGAACGATAAAAACGAAGACGACGAGAACCCAAGCAGCAATTTCGCTTCAAGACCAGAAGTGCGACAACTAAAAAGGAAAGTTGCCTTTAACGGTTTTATGATTGACAAGCGTGCCGTCTCCTTCGAAACTGTGACGAAATGAGAGCAGACGGCAAAAGCGGTTTTGAGCAGACGACAAAGCTGTCAACATAAAGACTGGGAGAATGGCACGATTCAGAAACGTAGCACCGGAGATTGGAGAGGCAAGAATGCTCCGTACAGATAAACACACACTTCACGGTTACGGAGACCGCTCGAGGGTACATGAATTTTCATAAGTACGTGCGTATGTGCCAGATTGCCGCGTCACACCGTCAACCCGGATGACTCATAGTGCGATTCAAGGTCTGTTTTCACGCGCTCGCCCCGCGCGCCAAACACTCGGTCATTGTAGTTTGACTTGCAGCAGCAAAATATTGTTTTGTGAACTGAAAACTTTAAAGATATGTACATGGGACAGGTAGACAGACATACAGACAAACTGGGAGGCAGGCTGACAGTCAGACAGATAAACATGAATACTGATTGATTGATTGTTTGATTGATTGATTGATTGATTGGTCAGTTGGTTGGCTGGTTGGATGGATGGATGGATGGACAGACTGAGAGACAAGTAGACTGTGAGATAAACATGGATACTGATTGATTGATTGATTGGTGGTTGGTTGGTTGGTTGGTTGGTTAGTTGGTTGATTGACTGATTGGTTGGTTGGTTGAATGGCTGGTTGTTTGGTTGGATGGATAGATGGATGGATGGATGGACGGGGACGGACGGACGACTGACGGACCAGACTGACTGATGATTGATTGATTGATTGATTGATTGATTGATTGACCGACCAATGGATGATGGATGGGTGGCTCGATCGATTTACAGTATCAAAACTACTTTTGATATATCTTTTAATTTTATTTTGGCAACAGTTGATTTGCAATCACAATAAAAAAAAAAAACTTAAACAGAAAACAAAGCAAACAATAGATGTATCACATACTTATACTGTGTCTTTGCACCATCTGTAATGTGTAATGTGACTAAGACATGAAGTGTCCACGTGAATGTGAATGTCTGTGACAGTTCGCAGCACCTTGACCTCCATTTTTCTAGTTCGAAACATGAGAGCCTATACACTGCTACAACCACTTCTACAGCATATACTATTACTGTACTATCACTGCTGCTGCTACTATTGCTGTTACTACGATTTCTGCTGCTACTTATACAAGTACAGCTACTACTATGGTCTCCATATGAAGACTGGAACGATACAGCAGGGTCTCATCCACCTCACGGATGTATCATTTAGGGTACTGCTTAGATTTCTTGACCAACAGCGCAGGTACTTGTATCTCTCGGGCCTGGTTGACACCGGGTGGATTATGAAAATAAGCGTAAAATACAGCCCTGTCAAACAGCCTCGGTCCAAAAACTGGAACGCCATAGAGGTCGTTACTGTCATTCCTATTCTCACGGTCATAGCATTGCTACAACTAGTCCCAAAGTCTGTGGGTCCTTCATGGCCTACTCTCATCATTCAATTCAAATCAATTTAGTTCAATTCAATTTATTTCATTTAGGAGCGCACTGTCATCGTTCCACCAAAGCAATCACCAAAAGCGACGAAAACTCCAAGGTACAAAGCTAACGCAAGCTGAGGGGGTGGAGGAGGAGGGAGACAGGGGGGGGGGGAGTAAAATGTGTGACTGGTGACCCAAGCCGTCATTCTTCAAATCCCTCTGTACACACACACACACACTCACACCTACACACACACAACACACACACACACACACACACACACACACACAACATACGCGAGATGCTAAGCTAGGGTACACTCAAACTTGTTTAGCGAATGACCCTTGACTCAAGTTGTCATATTCTCTGTCACACACAACACAACACACACACACACACACACACACACACCACACACACACACACACACACACACACACACACACACACACACTTTTTCCCCCAAGACTTCAGAAAGACAAGAAGGCTAATTGGGCTTCAAGGGGAGGGACCTGGGATATAAACTTATCGCTCTAATATTTTCATGCCAGGATAGCTGGGCGAATGCCCTACTCTTCACGATTTTCAACTGCCGTGGGATCTTTCAGCGTGCGCAGGTCAGAAGGCACACAGATTCGACACGTTTTTTCGTCCCCTTCCGAAGGACTAGACGTTCACAGAAAAGTCGAGGCCTCAACGGGAAACGAACCCTGGAACCTCGAATTTAGCTATTGGCAGGCGAATATCTGAACCTTTCTGCCATTTTCCTCTTCACTGTTGGTGGGGATGGGGGGGGGGGGGAGGTTGGGGAGCCGAAATGAGCGATATGCGGATAGTGACACAGACTCAGTGCAGGAGGTGGGGCAACAACATAAAACAATCAAACTGCTACTTCTGCTGCTACCACTGCTAATATAACAGCTATGCTATCACTACTGCTCTTACTACTACTACTGCTGCTGCAGTTGTCTGCTGCGACCCCTGCCTTTACTACTACAACTACTATAACTTGCTGCAACTACTGCCACTGCTGCTACTGTCACTGCTATACTATAACTACTGTTCCTACTACTGCTGCTGTTGCTGCTACTACTGCTGCTGCTACTACTACTGCTAGTACTGCTACTACTGCTATCGCTGCTGTACAATTACTGCTGCTCCTTTTACTGCCTCTGTTGCTGCTACTACTGCTGCTATTGCTACAACTGCTGCTACTACTGCTACTACTACTGTTGCTGCTGCTATTATTACTGCTACTACTACTATCGCTGATATACTGTTACTGCTGCTCCTATAACTGCTGCTGTTGCTGCTTCTACTGCTGCTACTTACTGCTATTTCTTCTACTGCTGCTGCTGTTACAGTTGCTACTACTGCTGGTACACTACTATTAAGTATTATAGCTACTACTATACAATTGCTGCTGCTACTATTGCTATTGCTACTACCGCTACTGCTGCTATTACTGGAACTGCTACCTGCACTCACTACAACATTCATACACTCACTGCTTTATTCCTTACCCTACTTCCTTCTTTCCCCACATTACTTATCTTTCAACAACAACTCCTGGGCCATATTGAATCGGGATTTGAGGGAGCACCACAAATCCCTAAGTGTCTTTTTCTGCCACATAGTGATTATTCACTCATGTCAATCCCCACCTTAGGGTCGTTAACCTCTGAAACCACGCCTATAAGTGTCGAAACGTGTGTCAAATCAGGGCACACAACAGCGGTTCTCTCTGTCTAGAAAATATAGGGAGTCCATAAGTAAAGCCGGTGGGTTTCTTTCTATACTCGACCCATACAACTTTGTTCTTCTCTTCACACACCACACACACACACACACACACACACACACACACACACACACACACACACACACACACACACACAAACAAAATCACACACACATACACACATATATACACACACACACACCGCAATCACTCTCTCTCTCTCTCTCTCTCTCTCTCTCTCTCTCTCTCTCTCTCTCTGTCCTCTCCCTTCCTTCATTTGTATACGCGAACAGAACATTAAACATGCACGTTAAAGATCCTGTTATGCATGTCAGTGGTTGCCTTATAGAAACATAAAAATATCCAGCATACAAGCAATAACACGTTTGGAAAAAAGGCTTTCCAATAATGACTTCTACCGTTGGAAAATAAGGTATCATTCTCTCTCTCTCTCTTTCTCTCTCTCTCTCTCTCTCTCTCTCTCCTCTCTGCTAAAGTTAAACACTATGGATGACATTAGATTACAATCTTGAGTCTACAAAATGTTCTATGCTTCGACTGCAAATGTAAACATTCCTGGGCATCTAAAAGTTCACATGTACAAGTCAGTATGAATTTGCTTTTGCCTGGGAATATCAAGGAGTAGAAAATACGATTAGGTCTAGAAACTGTTTCAAGCAAAGAATGAAAGACTGTGGATGGCAGGACTAGAGTTCTCATATACAAAGTAAAAAGACGATTCAGCTTTCAGAGAATGTACAAAACTCCAAATGACGCTGAACCGTGTATTTTAAGGTGTATGAACATATTAGTTAATTAAGCAAGTACTGACAAAATGTAGATGTAGTATGTCAGAAATTATCATGCATTTCAAACGACGAATGATTTCACATATGTGTAACTGTGACATTCGGGATAAATACCATTTTATTTTAAAATGTACTCCGTCTCCATGACTTAAGAAAAGGACTCATCTTTCAAACTTACGGGCACTTTTCCGTGAGACTGAAGTTAACTCGGTTTCTTTCAATACGAAATGAACACGTCATAGGAAACTTTGCATTATTCTTATGCAACTCAAGTCTTTAAAAGGAGTAAAAACGTTTCATAGATCTATTGAACTTGTGCAATTTTTCCTTTATCGTTCAGTTGTATTTTATTTGTGGTATGACTTCATCAATTTCTCTTCTCTTATTCCTGGTTGAAAACTGTAATTCTATTTCACACTCCTTCATAAAAGACTATGGTATAAACGAGTAAATCATCTGAAGTCTGACCCCCTTCTCTCTCTCTCTCTCTCTTTCTCCTCTCTCTCTCTCTCCTCTCTCTCTGTATCTATCTATCTATCTATCTATTTATCTATTTATCTATCTATCTATCTCATTATCTCTAGCTATCTATCTAGCTATCTAATTATCTGTTCGCCTCCTCCGTCTATGAAAAAAGAAAGAATGGAATGGTGGTCGTCAATTCTGAAATTCAGTTGTTCATAATGCTTTTACGGTATGCGTACAGACCTCATTTAAAAGTTGGTTGCAATGCTATGACATAACGGGGAAATCAATCTCCCATTTTTCACTCTAGTTGTTCCCCCCTCCCCCCGCTCCACCCCCCCCCCCCCTTTTGCCTTTGACAAATTCAAACATAAACAGCTCGTGAATCTTTTCACGCCAAGAAGGTGTCAACATGGTAGATAGACCGATAGATACTAGTTTACGGTAAACAAGTTCTCTGTCTGTCTGCCTGTCTGTCTGTCTGTCTGTCTGTCTCTCTCTCTCTCACACAGTAAATAAGAGTTTCTCTCTCTCCCTCTCTCTCTTTGTCAGTAAATAAGAGTCTCTCTCTCTCTCTCTCTCTCTCTCTCTCTCTCTCTCTCTCCTGTCAGTAAATAAGTCTCTCTCTCTCTCTCTCTCTCTCTCTCTCTCTCATTCTCTCTCTCTCTCAGTAAATAAGTCTCTCTCTCTCTCTGTCTCTCTCTCCTCTCTCTCTCTCCTCTCTCTCTAACTGTCTCTCTGCTCTCTCTCTATGTCTGTCTCTCTTTCTCCCTCTCTCTCCCTCTCTCTCTCCTCTCCCCTTCTATTGTCACTGTAAGTCATGTTCACCCATTGTTAAGGCCAATGGCCATACAGTAAGACCATCTGCGTCTTGCTCTGTAAGTAAATAAGATTCTCTCTCTCTCTCTCTCTCTCTCTCTCTCTCTCTCTTCTCTTGCGTGCGTGCGTGCGTGGTGTGTGTGTGTGTGTGTGTGTGTGTGTGTGTGTGTGTGTGTGTGTGTGTGTGTGTGTCTGTAAGTAAATAACTCTATCTCTCTGTAAGTAAATAAGAGTCTTTCTCTCCTCTCACTGTCTGTGTCTCTGTCTGTCTCTCTCTCTCCCTCCCTCTCCTGTTGTCACTGTAAGTCATGCACATTATGTAAACTAACTTCAACCATTGTTGAGGCCAATGGCGCCGTACAAGTAAACCATCTGCGCCTTGTCCAAGGAATAATGTAAGCAACCACCCTGTGTGGAAAAAAAAAGACAGACAAACAAAACACCACCTAAACACAGCGAAACAAACAACAATAAAAGAGCATCAGGAACCTTTTGGCCGCTATTCAAGAATGTATACATAACAAAACCTGTCGTTCAGACAGGTTTGTTTATTGGATCCGTTTGAGCATGGCGATCATTTGACTGTGCGTGAATTTGTAATCTTTCGATCAAGTCAAGTACCCGGCACACCTGCATACTACATTTGCATAGAAGCCGTAGAGTATGGCGTTGTTTGTTGTTGTTGTTGTTGTTGTTGTTGTTTAGCATTATTACAGGACAAAGGTAAATGGCTTATCCAAAACAAACAAACAACAAGGTATTTTCGTTTCAAAATAACAGTGCCAAACAATTTCAGAGAAATACCAATAAAATGTCAACAACAACAACTACAACAAACTGTAGTTGCAGGAATGACAACAGCGGTAATACTATCATAATTATCATTATCACTATTATCATCATCACCATCATTATTATCTATTACCGTCATCATCATTAACAAAACAACAGACAGCAACACGAGCAGCAACAATATTGTCAACGTTGTCTCTACCACTAAAAGGTGCAATAATAATCAATTAAATCAAACAAAAAGTGCTATCACCGATTAAAATGAAGAAAATTCATCATCATATTCTCCTTAACATATCATCATCATCATCATCATTATCATCATCATCATCATCATCATCACAATCGCCATCATAATATTTCACATTATCATGATCAGCCTCATTGGTAGCAACTAACTGCGATGTAAACAAGATTATCTCTACTAGTATCATTACCAGCATTATCATCAGCAGCAGAAGCAACAGCATCACAACAACAACGTACAACAACAACAAAATTACATCATGTCATCATTATCAGGGGCAGACGTGAAGCACTAGCACCAGCAACCACAAACTACAATAAAAGCAATAAGTACATATCATTACAACCTCCAGCATTATCAAAAACAACAAACAACGATGAACATACAACAGCAATGGACATGTAATGATGTACACCTGTAGAAACAAGTACTATTTCTATCAAACAAATCAATAAACAAATATACATATGAATAATCAACTTACCCAGGTGACATATGTCCCTCCTCCATAATGGTCTGAAGTCGTCCCACTCCATATTTCCGTTTGTCGTCCATCTTGAAGACCCTTCTCCTTCAAAACTATCCTCAAAAACTTTCTTCCAAACTCTTGAGTCTAGCGCTCCAACAATCGACCGATGAGTGATCGATAACAGATCTCCACTGACGTCACTCCAGTCCCACAAAGGAAAGTATGTGGGGAGAGACGAGAGAGAGAGTGATAGAGAGTGGGAAGAACAGTCTGCCAAATTCTCTATACTCTTTTCTTCAAGTCCGATTTACAACTTTCTTCTTTACGTCGTTGTTCATTGGAGTGTCAGACTATGGACAAAACAGAACACAGGGCCCACATTGCCCACACACACGCACACACACACATCGTCTCGCCTGCTGTCAGTGTCAGGCACTTACCGCAAACATAGGTAAAATCAACGTGGAGTCTCTTGATCCGTAGATAGATATTGGAAATGGATAGGAGCTATTCACATTCACCTTGTTGATCTTGAATCAACACAGCTTGATTCAAGTCGGATTGCTTGTTTTCCTTCTTCCTCTCCTTCAAATGTGGAGAGGTTTAAAAAGGGGAGATTTTTTTTTAAATGCCGTTCGATTACAACCGACCGCCTATTGTACACTAACAAACAAAAGCATGTATGACAATCAAATATAAGCATTGATCAAACTTTTTTTTTTTTTTTTTTTTTTTTTTTTTTACAAAAGCGTGTATGACTATCAAATAGAAGCTTTGATCATCTTTTTTTCGAAAGTGTGTATGACTATCAAATATAGGCCTAAGCTTTGATCAACCTTTTTTTAAATTCAGATCAAAGAGACCACTTACTATATAACATCAAATCACAGAGTATTTGAGAATCGTATGTAAGCTTTGATTTTATGTATATATAACATACCATTGATCACAGGAGACCATCAATCCTGTACCTCAAACCAAAGCGTTATATGACTATACTATAGGCTCTGATCTACCCAAAACTACTGCGTATTCACTGTTCGATCATGATCGTCTGTGCAGTGTCAATGTCTCTTGTCTCGGCACAATCTTCTCTCGCTTCACTTCACATCCAAGGTAGCTTTAAAAGACTCCGTCACGTCTCGGTCGTCTTCCTCCTACTGTCGTGACAATAACCAGCCCGCGCGGGCTCGGGTAGATCCACCCCGAATGAGTGCCAGACCCGTTTTATGTCGCTCCTCGCCATGTATACTTAATGGCGGAACAATAAGCCCACAAACACAACTCTCGGTTCTCAATACCCATTGCAAACACGCAAAGACCCGTCGTCGCTAGTTCAAAAGGTCCTAAGTCCGTTTTCTGAGCCTTGCAAAGCTGGCCCGTTTCTGCCAAGAAAAGGGGTCCAGTCTTTCAGATCAAGGGTGGAATGTTTGTACAAATGCTTGTTGGTCACAGTACATTTCTTAGCCCCTAATTCTCTTCTATATCTTCTGCTTGGCTCCATCGTCAGTCAGCCATGACCGTTTGTAGTAGCAGAGTCGGTATGCATGAACAGTGCCTACAATACAGGATTGGTCTCTGTGACTTGTGAATATGTAAGATACTTCCGTCTCCCTTCAGCTATGTCTAACTGACTTGTCTTTTTTTTTTTTTTTTTTTTTCATGTAATGACATATTTACCCCCAATCATGTCTGTGGCATGGGGGGGGGGGGGGCAACGATGCTTCTTTTGCAGTTTCCATCGCAAGGAGGGGTTTCCCCCACCCCCCAACCACTCGCCCTTCATTAACCCTTTGACTCTCGCACCCTATCAATTAAATGCAAAAAAATTAACCCTTTGACTCCCTCATCCTGTCCACCAGCTTCCTGCTGGAAGCTGGTGGATAGGATGAGGGAGTCAAAGGGATCAGTGGATCGCGCTTTGTCAAGCCTCTATCCTTCGCCCTCAGCTGTCTGGTTTTGGCTCTACTAGTAACCAGTGTTACTTGTGGCATAGTTCTACTAGTCCCAAAGGTCTGCAAGCCCACACCCCACACACCCCGTCCACGACAAGATGGCAATCAGAAAGTAATTATCTAAACTTTTTTTGTTTAAAGCTAAGCCAAAATAGTAGAGAATCAAAATTTCATCTGTATTCAGGGCTAAGTTGTACTTTGAGAAACGGTTGGAGTTAAATATGTAAGATGCTTAACAATTATAAATAAAAAGGACCAGTTATCTTCATTGCCATTTACTTGTGAACCAACTGACACAGTGAGTGTGAAGACACTGATATTTCACGGTCAAATCATGCTCTGTCTTCCTTCAAGTCTAGCTTGAAGACATAGGTTTTTATCTAGCAGTGATTTCTCCCTCTACATTTTCTCTCTTTTGCCCCACTCTGCCCTTCTGTCCTCCCACTCCCAGTCTGCGTGTTCTTTGAGCTCTGGAGTTACGGTCGCTGTTGGGTGATTGCTTTGGTGAACGATGAGAGTGCGCGCTTTGGTTTGGTTATTGTATCAAGATTTGGTGCCTTATAAATGTCATCTTATTATCATCATTATTAAAACATGATCTAGTTCATTCTGTAACACAAGTCACATTATAGTGGAAGACATATTGATCTTTTTTGTTTTGTTTTGTTTTGGTGGTCACATTGGATTTACAATGTGAAACTCGGGCTGCTCTCCCTTTCTCATTGAGAGCGCGTCGCCGCAGTGCAGCGCCACCCATTTTTTCTTTTTTTTTTAAACCAAGAGTTTAAGTTTAGAAAGGCAAGAAGGTCAATTGGCCTTCATGGCGACGGACTTGGGAAATCAGTCTATCTCTCCAATGGCAGCCGCGCAAAAGTCCTGTTCTTCACAATTTTCAAATGCTGTGGGATCTTCAGGGTGCGCAAGTCAGGAGGCACACGGGTCCGACTTGT
>CM060313.1:5399455-5414455 GCA_030674185.1 Monoplex corrugatus | reverse complement strand
CAATCTTATCGTAGCTGTGTCATACATTATACTGGCTTTTTTCATTACGATCGGTCTTAACGCTTAAGTCCAACACTGTGCAAGCTGCCACTGGGCGCTGTAGGAGCTTTGGCAGATCCATTAACAGAATTTCGTCACACCTGTTAATCCAGCGAAAAGGGTTATCTTTTCTTACACACAGTTTTGGCTTCCTGACAAAAAAAGGGCAGACAATCGACAGACGAGACACTTGTCCTTAGACTTGAGATCAAGGGGCATGTCTGATTACTCTTCTGTTACATTATGTGCTAGATAATTGCTAACAGGTTTGGGTGGAGCTGATGTGGAAGTAACCCAGTGTGATGAGTCCCTCTTGTTCTAATATCAATACGTTTGTTACATATTTGTTTCACCTGGGCAAAGCAGGTTCCATTCTTTCAAATTGACAAATTCTAAAACATGAGACAAACAACATGAGATTTTTCACTGACAACGAACATACATTCACCACAAACATGCAAACATATACAAACATTCACAAGAACAACAACAAATCTCTGCACAAGAGTAACAATAGCATATAAATGTTAAAATTCCTACGATGATTAAGCTAGAAATATTGTTACAGATTTAGATGTTCACTGTCGACAATCTTCTGAGTATGTTCTTTGTACACTGGTGTGTGTGTGTGTGTGTGTGTGTGTGTGTGTGTGTGTGTGTGTGTGTGTGTGTGTTGTGTGTGGTGTGTGTGTGTGTGTGTGCTGTTTTTGTTTTGGGTGGGTTGTGTGTGTGTATGCGTGTGTGTGTGTGTGTGTGTGCGCGCGTGTGTGTGCTACTTTTGTTTGGGTGGGTTGTGTGAGTGTATGTGTATGTGTGTGCGTGCGTGCGTGCGTGTGTGTGCATGCGCGTGTGTGTGTTGTTTTGTTGTTGTTTTGGGTGGGGTTTGTATGTGAGTGTGTGTGTGTGCGTGTGTGTGCATGTGTGCGTGTGTGTGTGTGTGCGTGTGCGTGTGCGGTGTGGCTGTTTTATTTCTTTGCTTTCGTTTTACCAAGCATTCTTAACAATGTGTTCTCGAATGCATATATATATATACACGTCGTTTGGCACATACTGTGCAGGCGGTATATTGCTACATAGTCTGCATATTCTGTCTTCGGTAGGCGTATATGCTGGGTGGTTTCATGTTGCCATAAGCCACCGAACACTGACATAACTTACAGGATCTTTAACGGATGTAATATATGTTGCACGTGCGTGTACACACAAAAGGTGAAGGGGACAGGAGGGGCAGGGGGTGCTGGTTTCAGGCACATAGCAGGTCTTTGCATAAGTTAATCTGAGAAATAGAAAACAAATTCTGGTTAGAAAAAAAAACAAAACCCCCTCTCTCCCATCCCCATCCCCCACCTAGAAAATCCTTGTTAGAAAAAATACTGTCCCTGCCTCTCCCCCCCCCCACCTTAGAAAAAAGGTTAGAAAAAAATGGTTCCCTGCCCCCTCTCTCCCCCCCCCCCCCCCCACCTGAGAAAAAAAACACCTCTGGTTAGAAAAAAACTGTTCCTGCCCCCTCTCCCCCTACCTTAGAAAAAAAAACTCTAGTTAGAAAAAAAAACTGGTGCCTGCCCCCTCTCCCCCCCCCCCCCCCACACACACACACCTTAGAAAAACCTCTGGTTAGAAAAAAAAATGGTTCCCTGCCCCATCTCCCCCCACTCCACCTTAGGGAAAAAAATCTCTGGTTGGAAAAAAAAAACGGTTTCCTGACCCCTCTACCCCCCCCCCCCCCCCCAAGCTTAGAACAAAAAAATGGTTCCCTGCCCCCTCTCCCCCCCCCACCTTAGGGAAAAAAAAACTCTGGTTAGAAAAAAAATGGTTCTTTGCCCCCCTCTCTCCCCCCCTCACCTTTACACATCAAGCGGTACCCAGGCAGATTCAAACCCCGACACTCCGAATGGAGGTTTAGTGTCCTAATCACTTGACTATGGCACCGTCTGGTGTTGCCTAATACGTTGTCAACAAACAGCTTCGGCCAGCTGTAAGCTCCGTGCCATGGAATAGACTCCATTGTTTTGTCAGGCGTTATGGTCTGTCCCTTTCAGTTCAGTGGTAAATTACTACACTATGCTGCTGGGTGGCTGTACAGTTAGCCTACGTATGTAGTTACTTACTGCCTATTATGCCGTTGGCACAATACAATCTCTCAGTCACGAATGCATTCTTGCAACTGAACGATGACTTATAAAACCACCTGGATACATCCAAGATCGAAGCACTGGCATCAAATAGATTTTATTGTCTGCAGACAACGTTATCTGCGTGACTTTCATATCACCAGAGCAATGAGAGGTGCGGCCGAATGCTCAACAGACTACCTTCTCCTCAGATCAAAGGTGAACCTCCAGGTGCAAAGAAAAAGAAGGCCCCAGCGCAAGAAACCTTAAAAAGAAAACACACACACACACACACACACACACACACACACACACACACACACACACACACACACACACACACAAAAAACCCAAAAAAAACAAAAAAACTGGACGTTCGGAAAGTCAATAACCCTGGCATAACAGTTGCCTTACAGAAGAACTCTCATAGCGTCTACAGCAAGTTGCCTTCACCAAAGGAGACAGAAGAAAACAGGGCCAAATCAAGAAATGAAGTTGACACCGCCGCCAAAGAGATAAAGACGTCCTCAAAAGACATCACCAGGACTGGTTTGATGACAATGATTCTGAAATTCAAAGTCTTCTTGCTGAGAAGTATGCTGCACATAAGAATTGGCTAGCGGACAAACAGTCTGACTCAAAGCGGGACAAGTTCCACCTTCTCAGAGGCGTGTAGGATAGCAACGAATATTCTCTATTCTTGTTTGTTTTGGGTCAACTCCAGGTTTTTTTTTCAGGGCCTTAAGATATCCTTTTGTCGTTCGTTATTTTATTTATTTATTTATTTATTTATTTTCTTGTTGTTGTACTTTTGGGTTTTCCTCTCTTACATCTTCCCTCTAGTGTCCGTTGAATGGCAGTCCGGGTGATGTTATCGTGCTTTCTTCGAATGATTTGCCCAATCCATCTCCATCGTCTTATCATGATGATAATGCCCATCGGTGTAGGATGTTCTTGATTTTTAATTATTCACTTATTTTTATCCTTTTAATTTCATTGTTTTGAGTCACAATGGACTCACTGCACGTGTCTCGTTTTGTTGACTAGATATGTGTGCTCCCCATCTCCCACCCCCATGGGGATGCTGGGGTATCTTTCAGTATGAATAGTATCTCCACCTTCTGGAAATTCTGTGCAAGAAATTTCCTCTTTTCTGTCACTCTCTTTGTTTCTGCCTTGTTCCTTTGCTTTCTGTCATTTGTTTTTATCATTTTCTACCTTGCTGGTCCATTCGCCTGTATGTGTTCGATAAAGTCGTACGTAGGCTACTTTTTCTTTGGATTGATAATTGGGTACATGTATTAACTAAACTTTTGGCTCTAGGGAAATGAGATATGCAGAAGCAATTTTAGTTTTTTTAGGCCCTTTACATATGTTTTAGTGTCCTTAGTTGTGTTTAAATTCGTATTCAGGTATGTTTTTAAATCCCCTGTGTGATAATTTGGACGAAGTGGTCAACGCCTCGGGCATCTCCTTAGATAATGTGCGTGAATGCATTGATATGTGTACTTAGTTTTCTTTTCTTTTTCTTTTCTTTTCATCTGTTGAAGTGTTGTATGTGTATCGAAATAGCTATAGGCCTGATATGGCTCTACGCAGTCGGCTAGACTTTAAACAAAAATAACAATAAGATACGTGTGCTCGTTCCAGTATTACGTGTTTCTGAGTTTACATTACTTAGATGTCTCTGAAATATGAAAAACGTATTATAAGTGGACACCAACAAAACAAAACAAACAAAACCCCTGCTAGGATCAAGTTTCACTAGTTCTGAATGGAAAAAGAAATATACCACACGAGACAGCTGAACACAATGGACAGGGCGTCAATGGATGACACACACCCTGCACTTGGTTTCTGCTTTGTTTAACAGACGTCTTTGAAGTCAGTCCAAGGTGATTATTTGCTCCCATTACTACATGATGTCTGTAATGAGTGTTTGTCAGTCTTGGACCTTTTTACAGTTACTTAATGTATTCTTTGTGAGCACGCAGTCACTGTCTGGTGTTTCAGGGATTAGCCTGTGTCTCCATTTAGTTTAGTTGGTGTCAGTGTGATAAATGGCTTTTCTGCACGAAGTTTCTATTTACGTTCTTGAAAAGAATACTGATCGACCAACTGACCAGCCAAGCAAACAATGAGCCAGCTAACCTATAAAATAAATAATTGATTTCGTGAATACATGAATGATTCCGTCTTGTAAGCGTTCTCCCATTCCTGCACTTTTAAATTACGTCGTTCCCGAAACTCATCACAGAAACAAAAAGTATCCTTTGTGACGCCTCAAAGGGTATATACCAAAGATAGTGCTCTTTATTCTAGGCCCCCTTAGAGTGTATGGAGTTTAGAGACGATCGAAACACTTGCATGTGGGGCTTCTGCTCTGAGGACCTTCTGCTGTCCAGAGTTTCTCGCTGCTATGCATTCTCCAGTTAGACACACTGTCTCAAAGTATGAATTTGATATGGTGTGTGTAACATTTGTCATTTTCCAAAGGGCTCCACATATCCGGACCACATCCAGCAATGTAATCGGCAAGAAAGTGGACGACACAAAACTACCCAGTCATCTTGCTTTGCTATCACTCCATCATTCAATAAACAATATGTTTACCTGGCGCATCCTTGATAGGATCAAGTGCCCATTTACAGCTGGTGGACTGGAGATGACAAACCCAAAGTGTTTTCTCAGCTTAACATTCACACATGTTCAAACCAGCGCAGACCTGCAAAACAAATGGAAAATGGCACTGTATCTCTTGGTAGTGTTTTCCTCATACCATCCATGTTTTATGTGCTGGTTGAATGACTGAAACACCAGTGCTTGAAGAACCCGTGCCCCTTAGGTCGAATCCAGCCCTGAGTTACAGTGGCGCTCACCTGATTTGACCAGAACTAGAGGAAGCCTGAACGAAGTGAATGGAACCTGGAGGCCTAGTCCAACAAAGACTTTCGATGGCTTAAGATGAACCAACTGAGCTAAGGGCCACTTCCTCCATCACATCATGTATGTCCAAAACAGCAGTGTAAATGAATGTGTAGTTGTTGAAGGGTAACAGATAAATTTCTAATCGAAAGTCTGGGGTTCGATACCTCCTGGTACTCTGCCCAGAACTAAGTAAATACGTAAACAATACATAATCACACTAATAAAAATATTATATAAATATATACAATGTAGGCCTATGTTATATAGGACATATCATATATATCATTATATCATAATATATAATATAATATGATATAGTGTATTGTTATGGTGTATACGTATGTATATGTTGTCTAATACGTAAATTAGTATATGTTTGTTTTGTGTACTGACGAAGAACATCAAATACGCAAGTTAGAGTAAGTCATGTTGGCGTTCGGTGGCTTATCGACACATGAAGACACCCACTGTGCGCACCCACCGAAGACAATGTATGCAGACTATGCAGCAACAAACCGCCTGCACAGTATTGGTAAAGCAATTACATACACATCCGAGAAACATAGATAAAAGTCATGTCTCTGCTATAAAAACTTTCTAATAATCTACTGTTAACATACTTGATTGTGTGTGTGTGTGTGTGTGTGTGTGTGTGTGTGTGTGTGTGTGTGTGTGTGTGTGTTTCGTGTGTGTGTGTGTGTGTGTGTGTGTGTGTGTAGTGTGTGTGTGTGTGTGTGTGTGTGTGTGTGTGTGTGTGTGTGCATTTTCTTCTTAAAATGCGAATTTATCTATATCTCTTCATGTGCTTCAGTTAGACATCTGGATGTACATGTATGTGTGTATGTATGTATACGTACATGTTTGTATATATGTGTATATATGTTTGCTTATGTATATGTATGTGTCTATGTGTGTGCGTGTGTGTCTGTATGTGTATGCATATGTGTATATATGTATGTGATTGTATGTGTGTGTGTATATATATATATATATATATATATATATATATATATATACACACACATACACACACACACAATATATATATATATATACATATATATATGTGTGTGTTTATGTATGTATGTGTATGTGTATATATATATATATATATATATATATATATATATATTATACATATGTAGGCCTATGTGTATATTATACATACATATATATATATATATATATATATATATATATATATATATATATATGAGTGTATATGTATATGTGTGTATACGTATGTATATGTATGTCTGTATACGTATATATATATATATTATTATTAATATATTATATATTATATATATATATGTTGTTTATGTGTACAGACGTGTATATGTATATGTATTTATATATATATATATACATTTGCAATGAATGCTTGTTCTTTCTACATTTTGTTAGATCTGTTGATTATGCATTGTGTACATTTCAAGATGTTTGTAAGAACTACATATTTGAAAATGAATAAAAATAAGTTTTAAAAAAATCTACTGTTAACAAGAAACACCATGAGGATGTAGGGTGGGACCCAAAGCACCAATGCCTCGCCGGTCCCATTCTGTGCTAGCTGGCCATTAACCACCAGAACAAATTTTTCAGCTGCAAATGGTTAACAACAATGCATCACGCCTAATCATGAGGAAAAGAAGGCACAATCATGTAACACCATTATTCAGAAAACTCCACGTTTCTGCGCTCGGAATGAATTCCACAAGCGCTAACGTCACAGGTGCCATGTGATGGAAAGGATCCAGAACGATCATGGCACACGCCTTAAGCCTGCACATAAACCCATGAGCTGGCCAGGTCCTGAGGTCCTACATAGATAGTTCCATAACCCTGAGGTCGTAGGGGAGTGAGGTGGCAAAGACCTCAACCTTTCCTGGAGCCAGCACCACGAGAGTGGCGTCCATCCCCTCTCCCTAGTTTCAAATTCATATTCATATTTCTTTAACCAAGACTTCAGAAAGGCGAGAAGGCTAAGTGGTCTTCAAGGGGTGAGACCTGGGAAATCAACCTGTCTCTCTAATGTTTTATACCAAGGCAACCGGGCAATGCCCTGCTCTTTACGATTTTCAACTGTCGTGGGATCTTTAGAGTGCGCAGCCAGAAGGCACACGGGTCCGACTCGTTTTTCGTCCCATTCCGAAGGACTAGACGTTCAGTTCGATTTTCCGATCAAACTGAGGAGAAAAATCAAGACCTCTACGGGGAGCTAACCCTGGAATCTCAGAGTTGAGTTATTGGCAGGCGAACGTTTGAACCATTCTGCCACTCTTCATCCACATGGTAGTATAGGCTAGAGGCGGCACCAGTGAACTTTTTCAACAACAACTCCAACTTGTAAGTTTTGTCCTCTGACCGCGTCGTCGTCACTGTATGAGTGGATACGTGCGTGTTTGAATATGGAGTCTCGGGGTTGTTCTGAACAGATTCATCATACTGAGGCATTTCCATGCGCGCTCCATCCAAATCTGATAGCAGCTATCAGGCGAACTCCTCAAGCCCACACAAAACCCTGACAAAGACCTTGAATAGAAAAGGGGAAAGGCACTTGTGAAACTGACACCACCAAGATGACTGGAACATGAACCCTTTGACTCACGCACCCTGTCCACCAGCATCCTGCTTTGCCAACCATGCTCGCAAGGTAAAAACTTAACCCTTTGATTCCCTCACCCTATCCACCAGCTTCCAGCAGGAAGCTGGTGGATAGGGTGAGGATATCAAAGACTTAAGTTTTTCGCCGTTGGTGGATAGGGTGCAGGAGTCAAAGACTTAAGTTTTTGCAGTTGTTGGATAGGGTGCGGGCGTCAAAGACTCAAGTTTTTGCAGTTGATGGATAGGGTGTGGGAATCAAAGGGTTAAGTTTTTGCAGTTGGTGGATAGGGTGCGGGAGTCAAGGACTTAAGTTTTTGCAGTTGGTGGATAGGGTGCGGGAGTCAAAGACTTAAGTTTTTTGCAGTTGGTGGATAGGGTGCGGGAGTCAAGGACTTAAGTTTTTGCAGTTGGTGGATAGGGTGCGGGAGTCAAAGGGTTAAGACGGGCAGTGAACAGGCCAACTTTTCAAGGTTCTGTATGGAATTGAACACAAGACATGCGATCTTGAATCCTTGGCTCTATCAAAAGACGCAGCGGCGGGCAGCCTGCATACAAATTCCAGCTGGCCGGGAATTGAATCCCAATCTCCCGCATGTTTGAAAGTTTCTGTCTGTGTGTATGAATGAGTGTATGTGTGTCACTCTGTTTTTGTGTTGTGTGTGTGGTGTGTGTGTGTGTGTGTGTGTGTGTGTGTGTGTGTGTGTGTGTAACATGTGTGGTGTGTGTAGTGTGTGTATGCGTGTGTTTATGTGTGTGTTGTGTGTGTGTTGTGTGTTTTTGTGTGTGTGTGTGTGTGTGTGTGTGTGATACTCTGTGTGTGTGCACGCGTGTGTGTATTGTGAGACACTGTGTGTGTATGCGTGTGAGTGTGTGTCATGCCGTGTGTGTGTATGCTGCGTGTGTGTGTATAGGTACTCTGTGTGAATGCGCACAGCGTGTGTGTGAGACACTGTGTGAGTGATGTGTGTGTGTGTGTGTGTGGTGTGTGTGTGTGTGTGTGTGTGTGTGTGTGTGTCTCATATGTGCCTGTGACTGTGTACATTTGTGTGTGTGCGTGTGCGTGCCTGTGTGTATGTGTGTGCGTCCTAAGTGTTTATGTGTGTTTTTAGTGTGAATGAATGAGTGTGTATGTATATATGTTTGTGTGCTTGTTTGTTATGTGTGGGGTTTTTATGCATGCGTGTGTGTATGTGTGTGTATTTTGTGTCTGTGTATGCCGCAGCGTGCCTAGTGTATATGTATCACGTGCATCTTATGGCGTGTGCAAACAACAAAGAACATGTAGGCCAGAGTATATCGCCATAGCAGCCCACCAAAGAGTTTTTAGCCAAACGAACGCGAAGATAACTCCAACCAGCTAATTAATTACTACACTGGTCCCGACACGTCACACCGTCAAGGTCACAGAGTCCTATACTAAGAACCAGACACTCAATGTTTGTTAGGACACTGCCGTTCATCTGAGATGCTCTTTATCGCACATACTACATGGGCCTGTATAGAAATACAACGCCATCTCCAGTTCCATATGGGTCGGAGAAACACACTCGTGGTCGTACAGTTATTCCCCTGCATTCATTTCCATAGACACGGTTGTAGAGTCTGGTCAGCCTTCTGCATTTTGGAAACAAGACTTTCACAGAAATCAGTTTGGATTGTATTTTAGTTCAGACGGGATTAATCGCTGTCCCGAGTGTTCCATTGTTATATTTCCCAGCATCTTCTGATGATAATCTAAACCTGGAGTTGTGAAGTCTGGTCAGCCTTTCACATCCTGGAAACTAGACGTTGATATAAATCAGTTTATATCATTCTTGGTGCAAGCAGAATTAATCGCTCTTCTACATGTTCCATATGTGCTTCCTCTAAATCTTCCAGTGATAATCTAATTTTTACGATTGATTGTCTAGATGATTAGACCTGAAGAGAGTGCCTCATAAACATAATGTCTCTTTTGATATGTGTTTTCAACAGCGAAAAGTAGATATTTAAAGAAAATCTGGAGATTTTTTTGTTTTGCCATTTTCACTGATTCTAGACTTTCACCGGTTGGACAGGCTTGAAGACCATTTTCTCAGACACATTCATAAACTTGGTAAACCATTTAAATCATAGTCACAAGTTTCGGGGAGAAAAACATTTTGATTTTCCAGCCTTACCGAATGCAGTGTTGAAACAAATTATGCTCGACAGTCAGTGACTCAAAGCATATTTCGGAAAACAATCGACCAGCGCCGTTCGACAAGGTTGGTTTACTTTTACAATTTCCCTACTTTTCAGCTCCATCGAGAGAGAGAGAGAGAGAGAGAGAGAGAGAGAGACACACACACACACACACACACACACACACACACACACACACACACACACACACACACACACACACACACACACACACACACACAAAAAGAAACAGAGAGCGACACAGAGAGAGACAAGAGAGATTTCGAATTCTAGAGCATTTGTCTATTAGAATGTTGCCCCTAGTGAAAGAGAGTGAAACTGTTTTTTTTTTCGTTTTTTTTTGTTTAACATCAAGTCCTCTTCCTTTGAGGATCTACACTATTCACAATATAATACAAGTACACTATAATCATTATAGAGAATTATATCAATATTACTGCCTATCATGCTGTCACATGTAAAGATGTAGGTGACTGGCAGTGTCTTGCAGTTTATGCAGGTTCGTGAAGATCTAGCAGTTGATCGTTCTTCTCAGAGACAAAATATACCAGTCCAGGTTAAACGAAAATGATTCTTTATTTGAAGAACGAAGAAAACACAACAGGAACTGGGTAAAAGCTTCACACATCCAATGCACCACTCCTAGTTTGCAGAATTATTCTTCTTCAGCCCTCAAATCTACACGCAGCAACTCCACAAAATCTACAGCGACTTCTCTATCTCCGACAGCAGGCGTACACTTTAATTCTTCTGATCGCTCTCTCCTCTCTCTCTCTCTCTCTCTCAGTCACGCTTTAATTATAACATCATGGAAAGTTCCCGAATATTCTCGGCTTTTCCCTAGATTTTCAGCCAATCATAGTCACATTCTCGAACCTTACCTTCTAGAATATTTTGTAGTTCTAGCCAATCACTGTACAAATTATATTTGTTTACAATTGCCGGAACCTTCTTGAAAGATCTAAGGTATTCTACGTTTTTCTTGTCATTTTTAGATTGTTCCGAAGCATTCTACACATTTCCATACAACGAAATCAAACTTAAACATATATTTTCAGTGTTAGTATATACCAAAACAAATATTCTCGATTTTATTATCGAGCGAATCACAAACTAATCTTCAAGAGCGAGCAGCAGAGAGTAGCTGAATCGACAGACACATTTTGACGTCACACTTCTCTTATCGCATTCGCACTTTCACAATGAGTTTCTCTTTTTTTGAAATGTAACATAACCCCCCCCCCCCCTTTAAAGAAATTTCACTGAATTTCTCAAAATTTTGTACATTAAAAAAAAGGAAACAATCTAATACATGAAAACCAACATACAATTATTTTCTGTCCAAACATTTATCCCAGTTCATCTGCATCATATTCTGCTGAGAAAGTCCGCAGCATGGTTGTCCGTACCTTTCACATACTCCACCTTCATATCAAAGTTCTGAAGGTACATTGCCCATCGCATAACTCTGTTATTGACAAACTTGGCAGAGTCCAAAAACGATAAAGGTTTATGGTCAGTGCGCAAGACAAAGCGAACCCCTTGAAGGAACAGTTCAAACTTACGCACAGCCCACACGATGGCGAGCCACTCTTTCTCCATGGTGGCGTACTTCCGCTCTGCTCTGGACAACTTCTTACTGGCGTACGAAACGGGAAACAGCTTCCCTTCATGTTCTTGCATTAGCACGGCACCAATACCGTCGTCAGAAGCGTCAGCACTCAGCAGAAAAGTCTTTGAGGGATCAGGTAAGCGTAGCACTGGCTCTCTTGACAGGAACTCCTTGACGGTGCTGAAGGCCTGATCTTGTGCTGCTCTCCACTCCAGCTGGTTGGGTTTCCCTTGCGCAGAAGGTCTGACAGTGGTGCTGTCACAGTTGCAAAGTGGGGCATGTACTCCCTGTAGAACCCCACCAAACCAAGAAAAGATCTCAGCTGCTTCTTGGTCTGGGGATGAGGCGCTTCCACAATCTTCTTGACGTTGTCCTCAAGGACCCCTTTCACTCCTTCCTGGAGATCCAATGAAGTCAACATCGTCTGCACCAATAATACACTTGCTGGGTCTAGCAGTCAAGTTGGCAACTGTCAATCGCTTGAAAAGCTCTCGGAGGATTTCTAAATGTTCAGTCCACGTTTTAGAATGGACCAAAATGTCGTCCCAGTAGAATATCACACCTTTCACGTCACCAATAGTTTCCTCATGCCTCGTTTCAGCGTTGCCCCAGAGTTTTTCATGCCAAACGGCATACGGAGGAACTCATATGTCCCATCTGGAATTACAAAAGCAGTCTTGGGAACATCTCCTGGTATGGGGATTTGCCAGTACCTTTGCTGAGGTCAGTCTTGGAGAAAAACTTATCTCCGCTCAGTCTCTGGAACAGGCCAGCAGCAGTTGGCATTGGTTCAGGATCAAGCTCTAAATTTATTCAGCCACCTTAAGTCAATGCATACTCTGTTGGTACCATCTTTCTTCTTGACAATGACGACTGGAGAAGCATAAGGTGACCCTATGGTCTCACGTATCACTCCCAGCTTCAGCATTTCTTTGATGTCTGCCTTCAGTGACTCTGTTGGCATATGACATGGGATAGGGCTTTGACCTGACGGGTGTGGATGATGTCAGCTTCACTTCATGCTGGATCAGGTCAGTCTCTCCAGAAAATTCAGTGAATATGTTTGAACGTTCTTTCAATATTTCATGAACTTCAGCCTGCAGCTGGTTATTGAGCTGGGGTCCAAGAGCCACATTGTCTACAGTTTCTTGGGGATTGAAGTCACTAAACTCCAACAGTTCCTCATCATTCACTATTTCTTCATCAGTAGAGTCACTAACACTGCTGCAAGTGACAAATGGCGCCCACCCCTGGATTTCAGCCACTTGTGCATTCACTGCTTGCTTCTCTGCTTCCCGTTCAATGTATTTCTTCAGGAGGTTGGCGTAGAAGATCTTTTCTTTTCCTTTGACTTTCACTATATAGTCATTTAGGCCCTTGTCAGCTTTCACTGGATATGGTCCTTTCCACTGCATCAACAACTTGTTGTGGTCAGTTGGCAGGAGAATAAGGACTTTGTCTCCAGGCTCAAACTTTCTGACCCTGGTTTTTCAGTCATAGTAGTGCTTGCTTTTGCCCTGAGACTTTTCCAGTTCACTCCTGGCCAATTGCAGGGTATCTTCGAGTCGTTCACGTAACTTAAACACATATTGATAGCTGTTCTTGACTTCTTGAGATTCCGCTTCCTTCGTCCACAGCTCTTTTAAGATGTGCATTAGGCCTCGAACGGTCCGGCCATAAAGTAGTTCAAAGGGGAAAAACCCAGTGGATTCCTGTGGGACCTCCCGGTATGCGAACAACAAGGCATTGATGTAGCGATGCCACTGTCGGGGTTGGTCAGCACACAATTTCTTCAGCGTGGACTTCAGTGTTCCATTGTATTTCTCTACGAGGCCATTGCACATGGGATGGTAGGGTGTGGTGGTCACCTGACGAACACTGAGGAGACGAGTAACTTCTTTCATGCAGTCAGACACAAACTGCGTCCCCAGGTCACTCAAAATTATATAGGGGACTCCCAGTCTGCTGAACATGTCCACTAGTGCTGACCACAGTCTCAGTATCGATGCGTTTCAGCGGAACAGCCTCAGGATATCTGGTTGCATAGTCCACCAAGGTAAGGATATAGCGATGTCCTGCTTCACTTGCTGGCTTGATTTCGCCGATGAGGTCGATGGCTACTCTCTCAAAAGGTCTGTCGACTAAGGGCATTTTCTGCATGGGTACTTTTGGAATCTTCCTTTGGGAGCTGTCTTCTGGCAGACATCACAGGACCTGTAAAAGCGAGCCACGTCACCTTGTATACCCTGGCCAGTAAAAAGATGCCATGACCTTGTCAGTTGTTTTCTTGACTCCCGTATGACCCCCGAGGATAGAGTCATGGGCTAGCTCCATCACAATTTTCCGTAGGCTGGCTGGTACAAGGACTTGTCATATGGTCTGGTTTCCATCAACTGATGATCTCCTATACAGTCTGTACATGATCCCATTCTTCTTCTCAAAAGACACCTCGGTGTTGCCCCTGGTTATGGTGTCCGTTTTGCTTCTGTATTTTTGAAGAGAGGGGTCCACTTCCTGCAACTGGGCCAGCTTTTCCCTGTTTATTTCTGGAATTCCACTAGAATCATTGGTTTTCAGTGGAATGGTCACCTTTCCCTTTTCTGCCCTGGCTTGTGCACGTGTCACTGCTGCACAGTTGTGCTGCCATGCAGGGTCTGGATCTTCCGCTGTTCGGGCTCCTTCGATGTTTTCTATGATAACGTCATGAGGTGGGTCAGGCAAACACAAGGCATTTGTCTTGCTGATGAAATATGGTGTGGAGATCTCAATGTCAGCAGTTGGAACTGATTCAACATGTCCGTGCACGCACCGCAGGTACCCTTTCTTGCCAGTAAATTGCTCTTCTGGTACGAGTTTTCTCTTGATGATAACACCACTGCATCCAGTGTCTCTAAGCACATCCACTTCCATGTCTTCATAGCGCCCTTTCACCACTGGCATGGTACTGAGGTCACTCTTGGTACGGTTTATGAATGCACACCGAACCACCTCTTCATGTTCTTCAGATTTTCTGCTCATTGGATTTGATGCAACCCTGGGTATTCTCTGGGAGAGTTTTCTGTCCAGGCTTCTTTCTCTGATGGCAACATTGGCAGAAGTCATGGTTTTCCTGTTTCCAGCTTGGCCCAGGCTTTTCTGTTCTTCACGGCCAGAGTGTTGGAGACCACCTCTGTCTTCCTCACTCGTGCTCTGCATTCAATGGCTTTGTGTCCCATGCGTCCACAGTTGAAGCATTTCAAGGTCTGATTCAATGATCTTGGGTCTTGAACTGTCTTTGGTCTGTCCATGGACGTTGTGGCTGGCTTCGTCTTGACGTCAAATTTCCGATTTTGAGACTCCAGGATCCTCTGTGCTGCTTCTGTCAGGGATTCTAGGCTCTGGTTTTTCTCCTGTAGAAGGTAGGCTGCCAGGTCCTTGGGACATGATTCCAGGAACTGCTCTTTCAGGACCAAATAGGACAGTCCATTATAATCCTTCTCCCTTCCGGCTAACTCCAGCCACCTTCCAAGGTAACTCTGG